>JASAND010004912.1:0-17085 GCA_030248195.1 Trissonchulus latispiculum
CACACACACACACACACACACACACACACACACACACACACACACACACACACACACACACACACACACACACACACACACACACACACACACACACACACACACACACACACACACACACACACACACACACACACACACACACACACACACACACACACACACACACACACACACACACACACACACACACACACACACACACACACACACACACACACACACACACACACACACACACACACACACACACACACACACACACACACACACACACACACACACACACACACACACACACACACACACACACACACACACACACACACACACACACACACACACACACACACACACACACACACACACACACACACACACACACACACACACACACACACACACACACACACACACACACACACACACACACACACACACACACACACACACACACACACACACACACACACACACACACACACACACACACACACACACACACACACACACACACACACACACACACACACACACACACACACACACACACACACACACACACACACACACACACACACACACACACACACACACACACACACACACACACACACACACACACACACACACACACACACACACACACACACACACACACACACACACACACACACACACACACACACACACACACACACACACACACACACACACACACACACACACACACACACACACACACACACACACATATATATATATATATATATATATATATATATATATATATATATATATATATATATATATATATATATATATATATATATATATATATATATATATATATATATATATATATATATATATATATATATATATATATATATATATATATATATATATATATATATATATATATATATATATATATATATATATATATATATATATATATATATATATATATATATATATATATATATATATATATATATATATATATATATATATATATATATATATATATATATATATATATATATATATATATATATATATATATATATATATATATATATATATATATATATATATATATATATATATATATATATATATATATATATATATATATATATATATATATATATATATATATATATATATATATATATATATATATATATATATATATATATATATATATATATATATATATATATATATATATATATATATATATATATATATATATATATATATATATATATATATATATATATATATATATATATATATATATATATATATATATATATATATATATATATATATATATATATATATATATATATATATATATATATATATATATATATATATATATATATATATATATATATATATATATATATATATATATATATATATATATATATATATATATATATATATATATATATATAAACTTCCCCCTAAGCGAGGACGCCCAAATAACGCGTTCCTCCGCGGCAGCGCCTAGGCTTACCGAGAGCGTGTTAGGCTTACCGAGAGCGTGCTTTTACACGTCTAAGCCTAAGCCATTTTTTAGCATAAGCTCAGTCTAATTAATTAAGCTAATTAGTAATTAAAAAATAATTTTTTACCTCGCATAGGCATTACTATCCGAGATCACTATCCGAGGTAACCTCGGATAGGCAGTCCCACGTGCATTCCCCATGTTAACTATCCGAGGATGCTTATCCGAGGATACCTCGGATAGGCACGCCCACGTGCATACGCAATGTTGAACATATATCTCGCATAGGCAATAATATATCCATATATATATATATATATATATATATATATATATATATATATATATATATATATATATATATATATATATATATATATATATACATATATAATGTAGGCGCGATAGCGCCCCTACATAATATGGGTATAAAGGCGTCTGCGCGGCCCCCTGGAGACAGTGTTGGCCTGGTGCCAGCTAATTAGAGGCCCGGGAGGGGTAAAAATGTTACCATCGTAAAGTACCACCATACTTTTGGTTAAAATTCCGAACTTCGAAATTTTGCACTAGGCGGGAGTTACCGTGCGTTTGTTTTTTTTTCTCGGTTAATAACGCTTTTCGGAAGTGCTTATATCAGCGCAGTGTTGGAGCGATATGGGCATTTTGGTCCTATACTACTATTATATGTTGGTGGGCAGGGTCCTCCCATGCAACCTTTTTTGGTCATTTTGGCACCTGGCCAATTTTGGCTCTGTGCCAAGGCCCCAAAATCGGACTTTCGCTATTTTGGCACTTCGGTTGTGATCGACTTTTTTTCACAGGTTATCAGCTAGATCGGTTTGGTTTGTTTTATTTGAATATTTCGGACTATGCGCGGAATGTAACGAGGGGGATTTTTTAATTTCGCTCTGGAGCTTTCAGGAGATGGGCCCAAACTTTGCATTTTTTTGGCCTGTTTTGGCGAAAAGTTTCTAAGTCCCACTTTTACTAGAAATGGCCTAAAAGTCACTGAAAATGGCGTTTTTCGGCCTTGGGGTGGTACCCATATATAGTAAATCGGGGTCGCTGAAAACGATGAGCATACTGCTGAGGTCGGTGGATGTGACCCCTGACCCACAGCGCCCACCCACAGTGGGTCCGGTGTGGGTCAAAAATGAAAGTCTTCAAAGGTGGTCAAGTTTGGTATCAAATGAAAGCCCTTGGCGAGGCGATCAACTTTTGTCATTATGCCACCCACAAAAGTGGCCCCACCGACCTGTGGGTGGGTGCCCCACCCACTGTGGGTCCGGTGTGGGTCAAAAATGAAAGTCTTCAAAAGTGGTCAAGTTTGGTATCAAATGAAAGCCCTTGGCAAGGCGATCAACTTTTGTCATTATGCCACCCACAAAAAGTGGCCCCACCGACCTGTGGGTGGGTGCCCCACCCACTGTGGGTCCGGTGTGGGTCAAAAATGAAAGTCTTCAAAAGTGGTCAAGTTTGGTATCAAATGAAAGCCCTTGGCGAGGCGATCAACTTTTGTCATTATACCACCCACAAAAAGTGGCCCCAGCGGCCTGTGGGTGGGTGGCCCACCCACAGTGGGTCCGGTGTGGGTCAAAAATGAAAGTCTTCAAAAGTGGTCAAGTTTGATGTCAAATGAAAGGCCTTGGTGAGGCGATCAACTTTTGTCATTATACCACCTCCAAAAAGTGGCCCCACCGACCTGTGGGTGGGTGCCCCACCCACAGTGGGCCCGGTGTGGGTCAAAAATGAAAGTCTTCAAAAGTGGTCAAGTTTGGCATCAAATGAAAGCCCTTGGCGAGGCGATCAACTTTTGTCATTATGCCACCCACAAAAAGTGGCCCCAGCGGCCTGTGGGTGGGTGCCTCACCCACTGTGGGTCCGGTGTGGGTCAAAAATGAAAGTCTTCAAAAGTGGTCAAGTCTGGCATCAAATGAAAGCCCTTGGCGAGGCGATCAACTTTTGTCATTATGCCACCCACAAAAAGTGGCCCCACCGACCTGTGGGTGGGTGGCCGGCGTGGGTCAAAAATTAAAGTCTTCAAAAGTAGTCATGTTTGGTAAAAAAATGAAAGCCCATTTGCCCTGCCTATTGAATTTTTCAAGCTCCTAATCTGCGTCAGCTCACTGCTGGAAAGGGAACCTTTAAAACGACAGAAGGACAAGTAATAAAAATGCTCCTCCGGAGCATGAAAAAGTAATATGGGTAGTAATATGTGGGCCAACCTAAAGGGCTATGGGGTCTAGTAGTACCCTCTAAAGAATTTAAGAATCACAACTTTTTTGCGCCGCAGCTGCGCCACAGCGCCGCAGTGGCGCCGCAAAGTCGGCTCATAGCGAAAAGTGACCATTTTTGTGGTCGTCGCTCAGGTCGAACGTTACGAGCTGGAGCTGATTTCTTTTTATATTCAGAAATTACATATATTGAACTAACTAACGGTCCAGGTTGCGTTTCTCTATCACTTCCCTAGCGACCACAGTGGCCCGTCAAAGATGGCGAAAATTCGAAAAATGAAAAATCGAAATTTCTCGCTATCTATTTAACTTTGAACGCTCAAATCCTCCATACAATGGTTTACTGGCACGGAGAATCGATTCCCGCAGTCAGTTTTACCGTCAGACCCACCCATCTTGCTGGGCTGGTTCCACTTTGCCGTCGGGAGGGTCAAGTCGGAAACCGCTTCCTGGAGGTCCATAGTAGGCTTTACCTGGCCTCTCAAAACTTTGTCTATAGGGGTTTTCTGGTGCGCCCAGCTCATTCCCGGTGTTTTTTTGCCGTAGGACTCATCCATCTTGCTGTGCTGGTTCCACTTTGCCGTTTGAAGGGTCAGTCGGGTGGGGGGTCAAGTGGTCGAAAATAAAATTTTTCAAAAGTGGTCAAATTTGGTACCAACTGAAAGCCCTAAGCGAGCTGAGCAACTTTTGTCATAGAACTGCATGCTCAAAGTGGCTGTAGAGTGCTGTGGTGGGGTGGGGTGGGGACTTAGACGATTTTCGGTCAAAAATGAAAGTTTTCAAAAGTGGTCAAATTTGGTACCAAATGAAAGCCCAAAGCGAGCTGAGCAACTTTTGTCATAGAACTGCATGCTCAAAGTGGCTGTAGAGTGCTGTGGTGGGGTGGGGTGGGGACTTAGGCGATTTTCGGTCAAAAATAAAATTTTTCAAAAGTGGTCAAATTTGGTATCAAATGAAAGCCCTAAGTGAGCTGAGCAATTTTTGGCATGGAACCATCCACCAATATTTGCTGTGCCAAATAACGTCACGTGCCCATGAAACTTTTGTCTTTACTTCTTCAACCGGTATTTAAAGGATATATACACCTATTTATATTTATTATATATTTAAAGGATATTTAAAGGATATATATATACGATACAGCCAACACACACATATTATCCTCTTTTGTGCGGAGCATTTTTGTTACTTGTATATATATACCTGCCCGGAAAAATAAACCTTGGCAAGACTGTTTTTTCCTTTTTTCAAAATACGTATATACGTAGGTGGAAATGACTAAATTTAGCTTACAAAACTGCATTTAGACATATATAATTGCCTTTCACAAGAGCTATATATATCATAGGGGTCGCAGCAGCGACCCCTATAATGTGTGTCAAAAGTCCCTGGAGACACCGTAAAATAAGCTGCGCAGAGGCTGCGCAAAATCCTGCCCAGATCCTGCGCAGATTTCATGCGCAAATTGTAGAGCACAGCGAGTTTAGTATGTGTGCGAAGTTTCAGCCCCGTATCACTTTCCGTTAAAAAGTTGCGCCCCGGACCGGTTATGGAGGCGATGTTTTTTTCCGGTTTCTCCTATTTAATGGTCGTATTGTCCTGACTTTCCGCCTCTTTCACGTAATCTGCAGCGGAGGCCGGACCTAAAGGGGTATAGGGTCTGGTAGTACCCCATGCGCCATTTAAGAATCGCTACTTTTTTTGCGCCGCAGGTGCGCCACAGCGCCGCAGCGGCGCCGCAAAGTCGGCTCAGAGCAAAAAATGACCATTTTTGTGGTCGCTGCGCAGCTCGAACGTTAAGAGCTGGAGGTGATTTCTTTTTATATTCAGAAACTATAGCCATGGGGTGAAAAAAACCCACCCCCTTTTTTGGGGGAAAAAACCCACCCGCCTCCTGGGTCACGGGTTGGAGCTAGGAGCTCCAAAACATACCAGCAGAAAGCGCTACTCTTTCTAACCTATGTGTGCAAAGATCAGGTCATTTGGTTCACTCTTGCTCATTTTATGACATTTTGAAAATGATACCTACTTTTTGGTCCAACCTTCCAAAAATTTGGCAAAAGTTTGGACCGATGTAACTTTTGACTGGGTTGGGCTAGAAAAGTTTTGCAAATATCTGCAATGATGGCAAGTCTTCCTCTTTGCACACAGCAAAAATTAGACCGATCCGATGCACCGTTAGACTGGCACATTGCCAAACGTGGCGGGGAAAAAACCCACTTTGGGGGGAAAAACCCACCCAAATTTTTTTGAAAATTTTTTTACCAGCTCAACTGGGAAACAATTCGGGACTGTAGTACGATATTATCGAGGACGCTGCGTCACCCTATGCTGTCAGATTTGGACAATTTTGAATACTTGGGTAGCTAGAGGCATAAAACCCTAAAAGTGCAATTTCGCTGCTGGATGACCCAGCAGAGGTCTAATTGTGACTTTTAATAGCCAAGTGTACGTAAAAAATTTTTGAAAATTTGGCCTTCTGAGCGATTTTTTCAGGGCAAAATTTGGTACCAAAAGGGGCACCCACTTTTTTTGGGGGGGCGATTTTTGGGGGGGGAACGATTTTTGGGGGCGAAGGGTGTTTATGGGGGGCCCCCCCACCCCCCCCCCCCACTAGAATAAGCCCAGCCCATCGATGGGGGGCTCTCCAAAAGTGGGGGGGGCATATTTTTGGAAAAAATTTTGCAAATTTTTACGTTTTTTTGTGTAAAAATTGCCAAAAATCGCTAAAAAATGGCTAATTTTAGGTGTTTTTTACGCTAAATAGCTAAAATTTCGTTAAAATTCCTAAATTTTAACTAATTAAAATTTTTGAAAACTTAGATTAAAAATGGTGAAATTTGGCAATTTTTTGGCTTATGGGGGGCTTTTATGGGGGGGGAACCTCGAATGGGGGGGAGGTTGCCGAGTGGGGGGCCCCACCCCCCCCAGTAAAAATAAGCCAGAGTCCGTCTCGGAAGAAGCAGATTCGGCAGGTCTGGCCGTCCGCTTCTTCCTGCTGTGGCCAGAAGGGGGGTCTGCAGTGTGCCACACGCCAGCATCCCCTGGCCCAGGAAGAGGTGGATATGCGGCCGGAGGCGGAGGATTGTACCCGCCCAGGTACCCAGAGTGACTCATGCCCGTGTAGTAGGGGGCGGTAACGTAAGGCGGATCCGGCGGAAGACCATGCGATAATCCTGCGAGTGCACCATTGGCCCCTCTCATCCCGAAGTGGAGTAAGGGGCGCCCCAAGATGTCCGTTTCCGCCCTCAGCGTTCTGAACACCCCCAAAGTTAGCCTGTCCACAAGGAGCCCCGGCCCCAGGTTGGTCGGACCACATCACCGAAAGCAGTGTGGGCCAGCTGCCGAGTGCTGGCGCGCTCGTGCTCGCTCATCTGATCGGAATGAGACGCCATTGCGTACAGTCAACACAAATATAGTCAAGCGGGAAAAAACCCACTTTTCAGATTTTTGGCCAGAACTTTTTAATGGTTTGACATATCGAAATGCTGATTATACAGTAGCTAGGCCTAGTCGTAAGCTTTCTTATGAGCTATAGAACACCTCTGTAGGGTGTGCCATTAGAGAGAAAAATTGTCCCAAACTGGCGGGAAAAAACCCAATGCGAGAAAAAAACCCATATGCGGGAAAAAAAACCCACCCCAAAAAATTTTTGGCAAGCTGCCAGGAGCATTTCTAACCATTCCAAATGAAAGAGCGGGTTGTTTTTAGTACAACTGCATCAAAATATATTAGTTTTTGTATTAAAATTGAGGTCATATGGTCACTTGAAAATGTTGTATCTTTAACACATAAACATAGGCAAATTTTGGAAATTTTTTAAAATTGTTTATTTTCGGCAGTTTAAGCATCCTATCGTGTAGAAAACGTGTTTTTCTTGTATTTAGAGCCAAACTAGACCCATTTTAAGGCAAAATAAGCATTTTTAGTCAAAATTGAAATTTTGGCTTGAAATGGGACCGTGTCCGATTTAGACCCCCTGGACCACCCATAACAGTACGAACCCAGGTAAAACCTATACCAATTTAATCTATAGGCTCTATTAAACAAATGTATGTATTGGTTTGGCCTTTCCGGTCAATGGTTAGAAAAAAATTTAATTTTGAAAAGTGGGGTTTTTTCCCGCCGTGGGTTTTTTCCCGCCAACTCCAGGTCACCCCCAGGTCACACCGGAGGGGTCAGAGCAGTGTGACATATATCATCATGAAGCGCAACCGATGCCCTACAGGTACATATAATCCGCTTTGGTCTAAGTCTTTCCAGTAGTTCAGGGTGGCCCGGCAAAGTTTGCCAAATTTCGGCACTTGGTCGGACCAGAATTTTCAAAAATTTCAAAGTCCCAAAAAATTTGCAGGGAAGCAGTGGGAGCAACCATAATACACCCTCCAGGGTTATTTTGGATGCTCTTAAAGATAGGTTATTAAAATCCTAGATAGCTCATACCGGTAAGCCCACACTGGGGGTGGGTTTTTTCCCGCATTGGCGAGTGGGTTTTTTTCCCGCTTGACTATACACGCATGCAGAGAGTTGAAAAGTGCAATAAAAACAGCCGTCTCACAACGGAACAAACGCGCTGAATGACCGTTCTCGTCGTTTCAGTTCACTGAAACTCCTCATTTGCATACAGGACTCATTTGCGTACCATGCAAATGCCAATCCATGTGGCTATGCCTAGAGTAACCTACCATAACTTTATGTTAAAAAACAAAGCTAGTCAGTTCATGATCCACAATCAACAACCCACTTTTTACTCTTCAAAAGCAGACTGTGCTTACACGAACGATATGGCTGCAGCCTGCCTCATTTCCAACGCAGCATATATATTCCACGTTCTCGACTAGTGCAGAGCAGTTCACGCGAATAGCAGTTCACGCGAATAGCAGTTCACGCGAATAGCAGTTCACGCGAATATCTGTACACGATATATATATATATATATATATATATATATATATATATATTAGGCTACATGCTGGAAATATATAACGATATTCAATTAAATAATTTCTGAATTTGTGATGCTGTTTGTCTACTGAATAAATCAATTTGTTAGTTTGTTTGTTTGTTTGTTTGTTTGTTTGTTTGATGGACGGAGGAATTGCCTGTTCCAAGCTATCAGACTGCATTCCCTGTTTCGAACTTGGCGCAGTCTAGTTTGTATAATTTTCTGCGCCGACTGTTTTCCCTATTTGGCGCTGAATCTAGTATCTATAATTTTCTACGCCGACTGCTTTCACGCGAGTAGATATAAAACCCAGTCACAGTTAACCAAATTATATATCTTATCGAATTTAATATTGTTAGTAAAATGAATCATTGAGCCGGACATATCGCAATTCACGCGAATAGGATGGACGGAATTGCCTGTTCCACGCTACTGGCTTATCCCTAGTGTGGGCTTGGGGGGCCGCCCCCCATTCGGCGACCTCCCCCCCATGAAAAGCCCCACATAAATTCCGACCTCCCCCCATAATCCCAAAAATTGCCAAATTTTACCATTTTTACCCTAAATTTTCAAAAAATTTTCCGACTGCGCCGGATTTTTTTACGAAATTTTCACTATATATGTTAGCCTAAAAACCACTTAAAATTAGTCATTTTTCAGCGATTTTTAGCAGTTTGTACACAAAAAACCCCAAAAATCGAAAAATTTTTCTAAAAATATGCCCCCCCATTTTGAATGAGCCCCCCCATCGATTGGGGGGGGCCTATGAAGCCCCCCATAAAAAAATTGCCAAGGGATAAGCCAGCGCTACCAGACTGCATTCTCTGTTCGGCGCTGAATCTAGTTTCTATAATTTTCTACGCCGACTGCTTTCCCATTTCGGCGCTGAATCTAGTTTCTATAATTTTCTGGGCCGACTGCTTTCCCAATTCGGCGCTGAATCTAGTTTCTATAATTTTCCGCGCCGGCTGTAAAGTATTGGCATTTTTCCGCCACTTCCTTCTTTCCCTATTCTAGTCCATGCATGCCCGTTTAGGGCATTTTTCCCACTAGTCATCTGGGCTTATTCTAGGGATTTTTTCTTGGGGGGGGGGCTTCTTGGAGGGGGGCCCCAAAAGTCCGAGGGGCAAGGAATTTTTGGGGGGGGGCGAAATTTTTTCGAAAAATATGCTAAAAATAGCGCTATTTTTCTGGCATATACTATAAAAGTTGATTTTTATAGCAAAAATAAGCAGATTTACTGTTGAAAAGGGCAAAAATTGAGTAAAAATCTCCGGTGAAGTTTTGAAAATTTGGCCTTCTGAGCGAATTTTTCAGGGCAAAATTTGGTACCAAAAGGGGCGCCCACTTTTTTGGGGGGGGGGGGCGATTTTTTGGGGGGGGGACGGTTTTTGGGGGGGAGGATGTTTATGGGGCCCCCCACCCCACCCCCCCCACTAGAATAAGCCCAGCTCATGCAACCTAGCCTCAATCTTCGTTTCCAAAATATTTTCAGAGGAATTTTTGAAAAATATTTTAAAATTTTTGAAATTTTTGTTAAAAATTGGCTAATTTTTCACTGTTTTGACTGAAATGTACACGGATATCCGGATATTTTTCTCAAATCGAATATATATTATCCGGATATAAAAATTATCCGGATATCCGGTGCCCATCACTTGTATATGGTATATATAGTCACTTTTAGTAAGCGCTTGTATAACACATTTATTCAAGGACTCAAGGTTAACGATGATATGCTAACATTTGTGACATGTGGATGTGAGCCCCCACTGAAATTGTCACGTGTCCTCTTGCCGACGATATATATATATATATTTCTTCATGAATTCAATAAATGCGTATATATATATATGCCTTAAAAATTAGAAAATACGCGCCGACGGCGCGAAATTTTTTGCTTTTTTGCCTTTTTTCCTATTTTTCTCTATAATTTTTCCTGCCTTCGAATTGCGACGGGGGCGGCCGCTCATATTCCTTTCTTTGCTCTTTAGTAAAATTTTATTCCTTGATGCGGCATGATCCTTTTTCAATTGCTATCCCGTAGGCTGCTATATAAATTTTGTTCTTTGTACGTATATATATATACGTGCATCTGCATTTTCTCAATTTTTATATATACATGTATATATTTCTTTCAGACTGGTGCTCCATTCCGCAGCACTATGTTCCCACTTTATGATTTGCCTGATCCTGTTTTGGTGGTCATTTTTCGTCAGCTTCCTTGGCGTCAGAGAGTCCTCTTGGAAAGAGTCTCCAAGCGTTTTTGTCGTCTCGTCTCTCAGTCCTACTCTGATGTGAACTTTCTCTCTTTGGGAGCCGTTCGAATTAACCCTCTGGAGGCTGATGATCCAATCTATCTGGAGAAATCCAACAAAAGCTTAGACAGCCGTTTTAGCTGGGTCTCGAATCGATTCAGCGGTCTGAAGGTGCTCTATTTGTTCAGTCCGATCGGGCCTGCAGTTTTGTCCAGAATTCGTGGCTCTTTTCCTAATTTGCATATTCTAGGATTGGCACTGAAACAGCTGCGCAATCGTCGCCTGTTGGAATCTCTACCGCCAAATCTCACTCTCAATCTGTTTCACATCGAAGCAGATAAAGGGGATATTTCCCAAACAGAAATCATGTCCATCTCAGACTTTCTTTACGCTCGTGGTTGTCAGCTACTCTTCAGTTATCAAAAGGATAACGTTGATCCTTATGATTCTTTTGAAGGCGATTCTGATGGTAGTATTCATGTGAACCAATTTATTCCCACATCGGCAGTCAGGTTTTCCATTTTTTCTGAGGCAGACATGGGATCTGCCCAGTTTATTCCTGATCTGATTTCTGGGATCTCCTGTATTAATCTCAAATCTCTGGTGATGCCAGATCTCATATTATCTTACCAGTCTCTGATCTCTCTGAGTCAACTCTGTCCCTGCCTGGAGGAATTGACCTTCTCTTGTTGTCGCTCTCATTCCGCCCTCCCATCTCAGGTTCAGCTTAATTTTCCCAATTTATCCAGACTGAACATTGAGGACGATGAGGTCGATGAAGCCCTCCTGATTCGATTGACCCGATCTGGCCGACTGCAACAGCTGACAACTCGCGGTGTAAATTCGGCGACGTTGGCGGACATCGTATCAGTGAATCCGAATTTGAAGCATCTGGTCTGCAACGTTAAGAAGCATTCGGTTTTCTTTCAGGATTTGTTGGAAACTTCTCTGGGAAATCTGTCCAGTCTTGAAACGGCAGAGATTCTGTTCATGTACTCGGTTGCCTGGAACACTGGTCCAGATGAATTGTCTGAAAGATCTCAACTACTGTGGCCAAATCTACGATCACTTATTCTGGGCGGCCGTTTTCATAAATATGCGTTTGAATTGCCTGCTGATTCCAGCCTGTGGTTTTCTAGACTGCTTCACTGTATCACTGATCTTAGCCTCCAATGCGTTAAGCTCCACTGCGTGCTATTCTGTCCAGTTCTAGTGAAGCTTAAGCTTAAATCATTCAAATTGATGAGTGATGAGGCTGGATTTCGAGTTGGATCAAATTTCAGATCACTGAATATTCGAGTGTGGAATTTGGATCCTAGAAGAGTGATTTCTGGGACTGAGGTCTTCCAAACTCTATCTGATGTAGAACTGCATATAAGAAGTAAACACATTGACAGCGATTCGGAAGATAGCTGGGACAAATGTTTGTCATTGCGAACATATTTGGACTATTTTTCCACTGTATCTAATCTTAAAACTATCCGTCTAAAGTGGAACTTGAGCTTCGTCGACTCTAGGCCTGAACTGGGTCAATATCTTGGGCATAGTTTGGCTTCTCTTACCAGTTTGGAGTCCCTCAACATCGAGTCTGGGATAAACACACTTCGTGACATTTTCAGGGCCCTGGTTCACCAACGGCAGAATCTCTTGGCATCTGGAGTTCATTTGAAAGTGCTGAGATACACCTTCCTTCTGGAATATACTCAAGTGAGACTGGATTCGGACCGGGCCCGAATGATTCCCGAAAGAGATGTCAAATCTCTAATTAACAAGCATCCCTTCTTCAGGCGAATCTCTTTTCATGATCCGTATTCTGATCCGAACGCGGAGGATGTTATTGTTGTGGTGTGTAACTGAGAAAGATTCCCTTATGAGTTGTGACTGCCTCAAATTGTGTATATAATTTTTGTCAAATTTTGAATATACGTACACGTGTACATATATGTTGTGTAATCCCATTATAAATGCAGTATATATACTGGCTTTTTCGTAGGCCTAAATTTCTGGAGGGGTGAAGTCGGGGGGAGGGCACCGATTTCTATGGGGTCGGCGCAAATTTTTTCAAAAAATGATTAAAGGCAGTTATTTTTTGATTCTGATCTAAAATTGAACTACATTGAATTACATACTATATTGAACTGTATTTTTAACTTAATTTTAAGCTTAAAATGGCTAACAAATGCCTAAAAGGCCTACAAATCGGCACAGGGTATTTTTAGAGATTTTTCCGGGGAGGGCTTCCCGGGGGGATTTTTTGCAAAAATGAGCCAAAAAATGGTATAGTCAAGCGGGGAAAAACCCATTTGAATATGCGGGAAAAACCCACCTCCAGTGTGGGCTTACCGGTATGAGCTATATAGGATTTTAATAGCCTATCTTGAAGAGCGTCAAAAATAACCCTAGAGGCTGCATTATTGTTGTTCCCACTGCTTCCCTGCAAATTTTTTGGGACTTTGAAATTTTCGAAAATTTTGGTCCGTCCAAGTGCCGAAATTTGGCAAACTTTTGGCTGGCCACCCCGAACTACTGGCAAGACCTAGACCAAAGGGATTGTATGTATGTGTAGGGCACCTGTTGGGCTTCATGATGATATATGCCACACTGCTCTAACCCCTCCGGTGCGACCTGGGGGTGACCTAGAGTTGGCGGGGAAAAAACCCATCGGCGGGAAAAAACCCACTTTTCAAAATTGAATATTTTTCTAACCGTTAGCAGGAAAGGTCAAACTAATACATACATTTGTTTAATAGAGCCTATAGATTAAATTGGTATAGGTTTTACCCGGGTTCGTTCTGTTATGGGTGGTCCAGGGGGTCTAAATCGGACATGGTGCCATTTCAAGCCAAAATTTCAATTTTGGCCAAAAATGGTTATTTTTGCCTTAAAATGGGTCTAGTTTGGCTCTAAATACAGGAAAAACACGTTTTCTACACGATAGGATGCTTAAACTGCCAAAAATAAACAATTTTTAAAAATTTCCAAAATTTGCCTATGTTTACGTGTTAAACATACAAAATTTTCGAAATTCAATTTTTTCTGAAAATTTTCAAAAATGTTGGTATTTTTCGATGTAGACCTACTAAAAATAACCCGCTCTTTCGAATGGCACCGTCAAAATTGTTCTGGCACGCTTCCAGCAAAAAATCCGGGTGGGTTTTTCCCGACACGGAAAACTTTAATTTCTCCATAACGGCAGGGTCTAGGGAGACAAACTATACCTCAGAGATGGAACCGGGTCACCGGGTCACCGGGTCAGTTCGGGTCACTTTTTGGACCGGGTCACCGGGTCAAGAGCTTCGACCCGGTCTTGACCCGGTTTTCTGAATTTACCTCAAATTTTTGAAACTTGACTTACCAAGCTAAAATTTTAGCTTAAATTTTTGTTCAATGTCCAATATTAATTGTTTTTTCTATATATTAGTCTTGAGCATTTTGGCAGGTTGATGTTATTTGAATCTGTCTGTCTCTGGCAAACTATTGTCTAGCTTTTATAGGTTTTATGATTACTGCACAACTGTATTCAGTAGAATATGTTTTCAGATTATTTTCGAAACCAAGGTAAACGTTGAAGTAAGTGAGCAATTTAATTTAATTTAATTTAGCGCAATACATAATGAAAAACCAAATTTTAAAGTATATGCTCCGTGTTAATGGACAAATGTTAGACACGTTAGATATTAGACATATTTTGACATAATAGAACTACAAAATTATAGGATTAATTGGTGTTGCAATTAAAATCGCATTAATTTAGAAAAAGCTACAGCTACCATCAAATGCATTTTAAAAACCTACAGCAAATGTATGTATGTCATAGTTATTCTTTTCGGGGTGGTGATGGAACACGGAAGCCAAAAATTTAGCGTTCTTAGGCAAAATCAAAAATTTTTTGCAGATTTTGGAATTTTCTGGAAAACCGGGTCACCGGGTCAGGGCTCTACCGGGTCACCGGGTCAAACGTAAGTGACCCGGTTCCATCTCTGCTATACCTCATTCGAAAGCTTAGGGCAAACCCTAATTAAATATAGTATCAAAGTCGTCCTAACCCAAACCAGTCGAAAGTTCTGGTCCAAGAAAAAAGTGGGTTTTTTCCCGCTTGACTATATATATTCTATGGCGTATATATTTTGCATGGTGAAACTCAAAAAAGTTCTTAAAAATGCCAGGATTTAAGCTATAAATGGCTATTTTGACGTAAAAGTCTCCGGCAAAGCCGGAAAATTTTTGAAAATTTGTCTATGTTTGGTAGAATTTAGGCCTCCTAAAAATCCCGGGGGAAGCAAAAATCGCAGGAGGGGGCGATGTCGGGGGTGGGGAAGGCATGTTTGGGGGGAGTCAATTTCGGGGGGCCCTCGCCCACCCCTAACAAAGGCCCTGTATTATTCTGTTGCTTTTGAAGTATATATGGGGGGCCGGCGCCCGGCAGGTCCTAATCCTGGGGAGGGAGACCGTACCTGCTGTAGGAAAAAGCCAGGTATACGAGAGCTTTCTTCGCGCTGTTGTTGGCTTCTATTTAGTTGACTGATCTTTGGTATTCATTCATTCATTAGGCTTCGAAACAAGAATACATGATTTTTCTTGAGTTTGTCACTTTGTATTTTGTGTTTACTTCAGTGGTTTGCCGAGCTTGCCCAGAGGGGTGCTGAAATGTGGGGGCTTCTCCATTCCGTAAGAATACTGTCATCTATGTAACTGACTCTGTAAAGCCGAGACTTGTTTTTGTTGAGTTTGTTGCAGTTTGATAGGGACTGAGCAATCTCCAAATTAGGTTCCCTACCACTCAGTTTAGAAAAATGCTACACTTTGAGTTTACTTACGTATGTATATTTACTTTCGCGTTCACTTTTGGTGATATCCTTTTTGCAGATATCATATTTTCATATCATATCATCATATTTTTGGGGGCCCAAATTTTTGCCAAAAATTGTCAAATTTTCCGGTTTAGCCGTATAAAATTGGTTACAATAGCCTTTTTAGCTTAAATGTTGGCGTTTTTTGGGAACTTTTAGCGTTTCTACGTGCCAAATACTAAAAACTACCAATTTTGGCTCATTTGAGCAAAAAATCTTCCCCCCCCCCCCGGAAAAAACCCTATAAAATAACCTGTTGATTTCAGCGGTTCATAAACGCACTTGTGTGCGTTTCTTATCTGTGTGGGTGTTTCAACCTTTAAGGCTTTTCTACAGTCTATATACTGTCTAAGCGGTTAATGTATGCATTTGCACTCCCATTTGTGTTGTTGTCTGGCTGTGTCCTTTTGAAGTCTATGTACTTACAGTTTACACTTTCGGGTCTTTCCCATTATCCCCCCACAGTTCTGAAGAAGTACCGAAGATGCACAATTTGACTGATTGAGTTGAAATTTGGTGGAGGTAGGTTTTCGGACCTACTGGTTTCAAAAATGCAAAAATTTTAAATTTTTAAAGAAATTTCAAATTTTTAAAGAAATTTCAAATTTTTAAAATTTTAGTTTGGTAAGGGGGGACCAAGGGGAGCCGAAAAATTTTTTGATAAAAATTTGGCTGAAAACTTGCTGACAGGGGTTTTCTGGGGTGCTGAGCACGAATCTGCAATTGGTTTTTCGATTCAGCCTTTCGTTACCTCAGGAAAAGCTTACATCTTAAGCTTAAAACTTTAAATTATATTAAGCTAACGAAAAGCTGAATCGAAAACCCGATTTCAGATTCGTGATCTGCACCCCTGTCAGCAAATTTTCAATAAAGTGTTTTTTCAAAAAAATTTTTCGGTTCCCGTTGGCCCACTTACCAAACTAAAATTTTAAAATTTTTAAAAATTTTTCAAAATTTTTGCATTTTTGAAATCAGCAGGTCCGAAAACCTACCTCCACCAAATTTCAACTCAATCAGTCAAATTGTGCTTCTTCGGTACTTCTTCAGAGCTGTGGGGGGATAATGGGAAAGACCCACACTTTCTTCAGCTTTTATGAAAGGCGTTGTAAATATAACTTTCAGATGTCCTGAGATTGTTTCAGTGTGGAAAGTTTTAGTTTAATGAAAGTATATATATCTTCTGTTTTATTAAACTGGCATATGTATCTCGGAATCAGGGGCGCAGCCAGGGGGCATGCGGGGCATGCGGCCGCATGCCCCGTCAGGATTTGGA
>JASAND010004913.1:0-18755 GCA_030248195.1 Trissonchulus latispiculum
ATTACAAATGCTCTAACCAACCGAGCCACAGGTGCTTTTGGAAAGAGCTTTCAACCGGAATTCAGATCGGGTTCTGGATTAACAGTAGTATTCATTTCAAGGGCGGCTTTTAACATCTGAGTGAGTGTATGTAAGTGTATGTAACGATGAGTGCTTCCTGCATGAACAGGTGTCTAAAATTAGGGTGCATTCCAGATTTTAAACACACAATCCTGAGCTCAGGATCAATACCTAAATCCGACTCTGACTATAAATTATTTTTATTATTTATTATTTATTATTTGTCATTATTTTTGAAGCCGATTCCGGTTATAGTTCACCTCTATGAAAAAAGGGCTAACTTAAAATTCGCAGCTGTGGAGAAACTCTTGTAACAATGCAATATTTAAGGTAACATTAGCTTAAATGGTTTAGTCATCCGAAAAGACGGGATAGGTGTGGCCCAGAATGTTGATTCAAGCGCAACTACAAATTCGACATTATATATTATATAAAGTTCGACAAACAGCGAATGTACTTCCTGCTCAGTTGCAGAATCATACCCGCTTTTGGGGGTCTTCTTGTTATGTTGTAGATGTTGTATTGTGCATTTCTCCTTGGATCAGTAGATAGGATTTAAAGTCCATAATTCTTTTCGTTAACCGTTTCCCAGTTTTTAATTGTGTAGTAAAAGGAAAACATGTAAGTTGTAAGTGATGGTCGACGTGCACATCTTTGTCCCTTCCATAAGTTCTGAATGGTGTACAGTGTTTGGATCATAGGAAGAATTTCCCCTCCTAACACTAAGGGGGGAATTCTTCCTATGAGAACTTAAACATTAAACTGGTTTGTCTTGCTGAACTGAGTTAAAATTGACGCTGTTTTCTTTGTGAATCTGTTTATATGTATAAAACAAACTACAAAAGGATATTGCGTAAAAAAGGAAAGGTGTTGGCAAAGCTTAAGCTGTTTAAGCTGACCAGGAATATCATTTAACATTCATAACTTTTGCCTAAGTTTCATCAACTTTAACCGCTGTACCAATATTTATTTGTTTATTTTAAAAATGATCAGAACAACTTAATACTGACAAAACTTTAATTTCTTTAAAATTTATACTCCAAAAGTATTGTTACTCTGGCAAGAAACATTGGCATTAATTCCATGACACCAGCAGTAGTTAATAGGTCAGCACCAGACGTCGCGCCTGGGAGAGGAGATGGAGGCTCGGGAGGCTCAGGAGGCTCGGGGGGCTCAGAAGGCTCAGGAGGCTGAGGAGGCTCGGGAGGCTGAGGAGGCTCGGGAGGCTCAGAGCTAAGCTTAAAATTAAAATTTCTCTATTTTCGGCGGAAAAAATTGTATACAGGGTTTTTGACAATACAGAACTCAAATATGAGCTTGGTTTTCCTCTGCAACCTAAGCTCCGTGCTGTAAGGGAAGCAGGCATAGGAAAGATTGATAAGCCTGCAATGGGAGTTCAGCTGATGGTCCCGTGGTGTAGTGGTTAGCATGTCTGCTCCGGAGTCAGAAGGGCCGTGGTTCGATCCCCGGCGGGACCAATTCTTTACTTTCAATGGTGAGTGAAAAGCTGAACCTCCCTCTTCCCTTCTCTCTTCTAGGTCCTGGTTTCGTGGGTACAAGGGTGCCTGACGCCTCCCGTTCGGGCTTGTCCTTGGTTTCTTCCTGATCCACCAGCCCTGGTGGAAGCGCTACATGTGGCGAGGCTGCCTCAGGACCCGGATTGGACTCCTGTCTCCGGTCCCCCAGTAGTTGCTTCTGGTTGGTTGGATCTAAAGGGGTCTGGAACGTGTGTCGGGGGAGCACGGATCCCTTGGGCTCAGAATGCCCTGCGCTGGATGCGCTCTCGGTTCGATTCCGAGTTGAGTAAGCCGCGGGACGCGTCTTAATTGAAACCCGGGGGAGATGTAAGGGAAGCAGGCATAGGAAAGATTGATAAGCCTGCAATGGGAGTTCAGCTGATGGTCCCGTGGTGTAGTGGTTAGCATGTCTGCTCCGGAGTCAGAAGGGCCGTGGTTCGATCCCCGGCGGGACCAATTCTTTACTTTCAATGGTGAGTGAAAAGCTGAACCTCCCTCTTCCCTTCTCTCTTCTAGGTCCTGGTTTCGTGGGTACAAGGGTGCCTGACGCCTCCCGTTCGGGCTTGTCCTTGGTTTATTCCTGATCCGCCAGCCCTGGTAGAAGCGCTACAGTGCTGTAGCTTGCGCACGACCGGAACCAGGGCTGACCCTAGCTTAATATTAAAAATTGTTTATTTTTAGGGGGAAAAGTGTACCCATGTCAGGCATTTGGAATTCAAATATGAGCTTAGTTTTCCTCTGCACCCTAAGCTCCGTGCTGTGCGTTGTCCACGTCCGGAAAAATTAAAGCATGCTTAATTTTGAAAATTATCAATTTTTGACGGGAAATTTTTGTATATACTGTTTTCAGGCATGTAGAATTCAAATATGAGTTTGCTTTTCTTGTATTATCAAAGCATCGTCCTGCTAACCCATGAATGCAGCCATGGTTGACCCAAGATAAAATTGAAACTACTTATTCGATGGGAAAAATTTTGTACTTTGGGTTTGAGGATCGCAGAATTTGACAATGCTAAGTTTTTCCTAGTATTAGAAATTGTCTAGAAATGGGTCCACTTGCTGAATTAGCTGCACTCAACAATAATCTTGTTTTACAAGCTTGCCTTAATAGAATTTAATATAGCCGTAGCTAGTAAATTCAAAAGAAATTGTTTCATACTTTTCTTCGCAGCAAGTGGTCTAACCGACTTTCTAGTTAGTGTTGCACTTTTGTTTTTGATTGCGTTAACACAATAAACTTGTGGATAGAAGCAAATTTGGCCGAATGCTTATTAATAATAATATAAGTTTTTCATAACAACTGCAAAGGAAAATAAAGTTGCATATTTATGACCACCTAGTTCTTGATTGTATATCAATCCGAGGAAAAATCTTGCAAGTCTTAATGACATTTAAGGTGCTGGTATCGCTTTGTGTAAACTCGACCCTACAAGCTTAAATTCTTCATGAAAGTGGATGAAAAGCACATTATTTTAGTGCTTTTTAACATTCTGGGACCAGTCCCGGATTTTTAGGTGTAAAGATAAGAAAGTTTTGGTTTTTGCTCTTATTCTCTCAGTACATGGTCGCTACACCGGATTGGTTCTAATGGCTGGAAAGAGGCCACCCAAATGGCTTTTACAACTTTTGAGCTACCTCTAGTGGTTAAGGCAGTATAAGCCAAAATCGATTTGTAAGGTCAAAAAATGGCCATTTTGCAGAAAACAGTTTTTTCAGAATTACAGACAAATCTTACAGACAATTTCGGCTTATTTATACTCAATCGATACACCTTCCAATTGCGCATTTTATCAATACCTATTCGCTGGAGTTCATTGCTTTAAACTAGAGAATTCGCCGAAAAACAATTTTTGCAAAATTGCGATTATTTTGTTTTGAACATTGATTTCTTAAAAACTACCCAATGAATTCCCGCGAATTTGGGCTGAATGAAAATTCGCTCTGCTGCGGAGGGACATTTTTTGGTTTGAGCTAAAACATCTCGAGTTCTGACAAAACTGAATAGAAAGTTGCGAAATTTCCTGTCATCGCGCATTTGACGTATTTTCTGGAGTACTGAGACGTGTTGAGCTAAATCCAAAAAATGTCCCTCGGCGCACATGTCCTTTATATCATGGCACAAAAAGAATTTTGGCCGATTTTACAGTTTTGAGAAATCGATGTTCAAAAATTTTTGATCTATATTCAGTCTGTCAGATGTCAGCATGTCGGAATTTTTTGCTATTTTCTTGCCAATTTTGCTAGTTTCGTAACCTCATGTTAATGTACAGATTATAAGCTTTGAAATGATGCATAAAGCTCTTTCCAACTCCCAAAATTGCGAAAGTTATAAGATTTCGAAAAATCACCAAAAAAAGCAATGCACAAAAGGATACCAGCATCTTAAACTTGTTTCTCCAGGAATGAAAACGTCAACTTTATAAGTCATAAAAGAAGACTCCGATTCTGCGTTTTAATTATTTTAAACAACTTAACTGAACAATGGATTGCCTGGTTTCTTTTGTTTCTAACAAGCTTTGGCATTCGTTTGGATTAAGTGATTTGGTCAATTTAATTTGGATTGGATTGTGTACTCTGTAAATTTCTTGGCAGGTAAAAAATGTAGTAGTCTGTTTAATTGTTTGCATACTTCTGTAATTCGATTCGACTATGTAATTTCAGCACAGCAACATTTTGGGAATCAAACGTTTGGGCACAATTTATCTAGTCATATGTCTGCCTCATAAATGGTGTGGAATATTTCATAGTCTTTCGTGAAAATCCTCATAAACGATGGAACAAATTATGGACTTAGCTAATCGGGTGGTTTTCACTATGGAGTTGAATTTGAAAAAGTATGGGTAGTAGTTCAGTTGTCTCGTCAGTTAGGTGTTAGATGGTTGAGTGATTTTGGGCGGGTGTATTCTCTCATTGACTTGTGCGTTCGTTGGCAGCTGTGACTTGAATCTTGTTAGTGAAAATCGTTGCGTGTATTTTAGTACATTATTGAGATTTGGTATTTGTGAAAGCTGAAAATGTATATTTGAGGTTTATTAGTTGAAGTAAAGTATCGTGTCTCTTAATTCTTTAATTTTCTATCATTTCTTGAGCTAGGCGCGAGGAGAAACTTATTTAGGCATACACTACCGAGCGAAGGACCTGCACATTCCTTTATTAGTAATTAATCTGACAATACACTGAGCAACCACATTTTCTACAATGGATATGAAAATTTCATCTATTAACTTTGTAATGTAAGGTTATCTGGTGGGTCACACTCCTGTTAAACTAATGGAAACAAGTTCAAAATGTTAGTTGATTCAGTTCTCACTGAACTATCCAATACACCCTTTTGTAAAATGATTTGTCTCTGTTAAAGGTAAAACAAAATAACGGCGAGTACTAGAGAGGGCGAAAACTGTCGACTGTTCAGGCGAAGTTATGCCTTTTGTTTAAGGTGGTGATTCCTTTTGGAGACATCAACTTTGAACCATTATTACTCAACCATTACTTGGAGTTAAGAAGCTATTTTTATATCAAACTGCAGCTTAATATTTGCTCTTTCTAACGAATACAAAGAAACTAACTTTAGTTCTTGAAAACTAATTTGCAGCATTTTCGAAGTAATTTAATTTTCCAGATTTTTTGCAGACTAAAGTAAATTTTTTCGTGAGACATCATACGATTCCACTATCAAATAGCTGGGGACCCTTTTAGTTATTATGAAACCGCTCTTCATTGTAAAGAAATTAGCTAAAATGTATGCGCAACCTGGATTTTGCCTACTTTTCCCAACTGTGGCAAGCGACCACTTTAGCTAGAAAGCAGCAATCGGGACAACTAAAAAAGGGTCCCTGGGTATTTTAGTGTAAAACACGTCCAGTAAGTGGCAACCATCTAGCTTGCATAGTAAATGCTCCACAATCGCTGGAAAATTTGGTCATGCTTTTGCAAAAACTACATTTTCTATGATAGCAGCGTACGGGGTAGCAGTTAGAAGATTATAATGTAATGGATAATCGGCTTCGAGGAGACCTTCAAATTGACATCCCTAGTTTAATTTTACTGCTCACGTAGCTCAAGAAATGGCGCGTTATTTGATTTCTGCAAAAATGACAAGTTTTCAACGCCAAAATAGGAAAATCGACTATATCTCACGACAGCGAAAAGCTAGAAAGGTACTTCAAAAAGCAAACATGAAGAGCTTGACGAAATCTTTCGAATGAATATAATCATAGCTGTACTGAAACTGCCTAACTGTCAAAAATTGACAAAAACCACCTTGAACGGAGACGTCGAATTTTTGAAGCGGAATTGCACGGAGGGTGTTAGAATGCTAAAAGAACTTATTTTGGAGAGTTTCATCAAGTTTCATCTTGATTTGAACCGTCAATATGCAATATGTACCCAAATGGAATCACCACCTTAAATAAATCAACGATTATAAATAATGATGACATTAAAGTAACAAAGCTGTGATTTTAACAGCATATAAAATTTATGGCACAGTTCGTCTGAAAGAGATAAATTTGAGCTACTAGCTTCTAAAAATTTCATAAATTATAGCTGGTGGATGTAGTAAACAAAATAAATGACGAGTGTTTTAATTTTTCTCGCCAATAAAGACATTGATATATACAGACAAGTTATATATGTATACATATTTCAAAGCACTGAAATTTGTCTGGTGTAGAGTATAGGATATACGCGTGAGCTAAGCCTAAGTATACGGTAGATAAGTTTCAATCCAAATTGAAATATTTCATGAACAATCAATGTAAAATTATTGTTAGCTAATTTCATAGCTCAAATATGACTCATAATGATGATCCAGTTCAAAATGGCGGATCAAGTTCAGTTAGTGTGTCGTCAGTCTCGTGGGTAGTCGGTGGGTAGCGTAGGTGGTTCTCTGCCATTTTGTAAGTGCTATTTTCCAGTTGTACTTTTTGTGATTCGAGCAGAGTTCATTTTGGAAACTGTTTGTGATTTATTTTGATATGCGAGTAAATAATCTTTTAGCCTAGGGATTTTTCTCATATTCTGAGCAAGCGAATATCTAGCCTAATCAGCAAACAACCACAAAACCACTTTATTGCTTTCTGGACATCACGCACCTTTGACAACAACCTGCAAATAAGACGGTCAGTCAATCGTGAACCTAGCACCAGGGTTTTATTCCCTACACTGGAAAACAAGTCATTTCAATAAAACTGTCTGCTTTAACATTAGTCTTTCGAGTGAAGTTATGTTTAGGAAAAGACATATTTCAGTTGGTATAAAAAATCTAAGGTTCTGAGGTACAGTGTTTGCGGCTGGCACTCATCAGTCGGTGGTGTACACCGTGACCAAGTGAGGTCCCACCATTGGTGCCACGTCAACCACCACCACCACCACCTTCACCTCAGTCCCCAGGCGCCTTGCTTCGTAAGTCGCCGAGCGAGGCCCGTGGAAGCCCATGCACTCGGCCACCCATACGGTGCCCGGCTGGGTTCCATAGGTGGGGACACGAGATACCTCACCGGTGACCGTATTACCCATTTCAGAACCGGTAATGGGCACATCCCGGTTAGGGCTATCCTGACCGTGCGTAGGGTCCCGTCAAAGAAGCCCTCTGTTGAGATCAATCCCACGCTGTGATGGTCATTAAGTACCCTGTCACATAATTCCCTCCAGCAATCCCTGGCAACCTGGACGTAGCCGTCAGTAGCATCCACCTCAAACTCGCCTCCGTGTTTGGTCCAACGGTACCGGAGAGAGTTTGGGAACACGTTGCCGGCCCAACCCTAAGTAAAGTTATTTCCATTAGATTTAACAAGTTGAATAACATTTATACCTAAATTTTCCAGTTTGAACATTATTTCAAACTTGTGATCACGAACTGATCAGAAATCGATAAATCAGCTAGCTAAGTTAAATCTAAATATAGTTGCTTTAATAAGAGTCAGCATGTTTGAAAAGCTTTATACCCGCTTTCTGAATTTCCGATTCAAGATCAAAGTTTGAAATCATAAACTGGTCAGTAATCAATAATCGCTTAAGCATAGTACGATCACAATTTTGTACAAGATAAGCAGAGGTACTTTGATTAAATTCAGCTTTGGAAAGACAAAAAATATTGATTATTAATTTTAAATGTGAATGTTAGATTAAATTAGCAATAGAAGTAACAGGAAATCAATAGCTAAACACTTTATCCCCTTTTAGCTAGCTGAGCAATGTTTTATTTAGTCATATCACATTGAAATTGGTCCAAGAACTTTTCAATACTTCAATATATTCGGAAGCAAAGTTGTATAATTAATAACCAAACCGTTAAATCCTTGCTTAAACGTAGACTCATTTCCACTCACCAATCCATACTAGCTCTATTTACAAACTACAAAATGTAATTGTAAAATTATACGCGTATTCATTGTGCCAAATTCCAAAGTATTATTCTTGCAAATACTAATTTGTGTACTGTAATGTTCTAATCTATTAGTTAGTTGTATTAATGGATGTCATTAATTCTAACTAGATGAACTAAGTTGACACATAAAATCTCCCACTGTGGTTGCTGAGAAGTTTGGGATCTTTTTTGTCGAGAATGTACAGTAGGGCGGAGATGCCCTGCTGTCATATTTCATTTATTATTTAAAACATTTTTCATTCAAAATTAACCCTTGTTTAAATATCTCGTTTTAGCAAAAGCCCCTTCGTTAGTTCATAATTTATTTGAAAATGTCAATTTTATGTAATATTAAATGTCTCTTAGTGATTGCACGAAGATAGATCAGCATTTTGTCTAGTCTCTCAATGTCTCTCAAAAGTCCTTCTTAAGGTGCTGGTATCCTTTTGTGCAGTGCTGTTGTGGGTATATTTTGAAACGCTATAACTTTCGCAATTTTGCGAGTTGGAAAGAGCTTTATACATCATTTTAAAGCTTATAATATGTAGATTCTCATAAGAGTACGAAACTAGCAAAATTGGCAAAAAATAGCAAAAACTGTCTGACATACTAACATCTTACAGGCAGAATACAGACCAAAAATTTTTGAACATCGATTTCTCAAAACTGTGGAATCGGCCGAAATTTTTTCTTGTGCTGTCCTATAAAGGACATGTGGGCCGAGGGACATTTTTTTGGATTTGGCTCAGCAGGTTTTAACGGTCAAGAAAATCCACTAAATGTGTGGTGACACGAAATTTCGCA
Source organism: Trissonchulus latispiculum (assembly GCA_030248195.1). Lineage (NCBI taxonomy): Eukaryota > Metazoa > Nematoda > Enoplea > Enoplida > Ironidae > Trissonchulus > Trissonchulus latispiculum. The sequence continues at coordinate 8,749 of JASAND010004913.1, forward strand.
ACTTTGCATTGAGTTTTTTCGCAACTGGAGATGTTTTAGCTCAAACCAAGAAAAATGTCCCTCCGCAATAGTGCGAATTCTCATCCTGCCAAACATCACGCGAATCGATTGCGTAGTTTTTGAGAAATCGATGTTCAAAACAAAATAATCGCAGTTTTGCCAAAATCGTTTTTCTGCCAAATCTATAGCTTAGAGCAACAAACTCCGGCTAATAGGCATTGATAAAATGTGCAATGAGACTGTGTATCGATCGAGTATAAATAAACCAAAATTGTCCATATGATTTGGCAGTAATTTTGAAAAAACTGATTTTCTCGAAAACGGCCATTTTTGGACCCCAAAAATCGTTTTTTGCTTATACTGACTTAACCACTAGAGATAGCGCAAAAGTTGTAAAAGCAAAAGTGTTCATTTCTGTGCCCTCTATCCAGCCATACCAACCAATCCGGTGTCTCGACTATGTACTGAGAGAATGATGGCAAAAACCAAAAATTTCTTATCTTTGCAGCTAAAAATGCGGGACTGGTCCCAGAATGTTAAAGAGCACCGAAATAGTAAATTTGGAAAGTTTCATCCACTTTCATAAAGAATTAAAGCCTATAGGATCAAATTTACACAAAGCGATACCAGCACCTTAAATTTGATTACCTGTGCAGATCACGTGTGATCGCATGACTGGGTGTTCTCTTGTTATTTTCAAAAGCTCAGTCAGTCTAGTTAGTTCTTTCGTGTGAGTCGGCTGCCTTTTCGTGATTAACGCTTCTCAAACTTTTATGCCCATTGCTACTTCTTGGCTACTCCTGGGGTCCCCTAGCGCTTTCGAACGTCGAGTTAGACTAGAAGAAAGTCCCCCAGTCTGGTGAGAAGTTGGGTGGGGGACACCCAAATTAATTTGTCGTGCACCCCTGGTATTATATTCTGATAATTGCCTTTTTATGCTTATGATCAGTATTTCTATGCCTGTCTCCGGATCCATGACTAAGTCTTGTACCTAATTCCATATTCTGGTCTACATCCCCCATCCTTTTACACCAAATTTAATATACAGCCACTTGGCCTATTGTTGTTTAGCTAGGCTTTAGATTTGTATCAGTTCGGTACGTAGGGGTATATAGGGCTTACGTTTGGGACAACGTAGTGGGAGTGAGAATTAGGCTTCACGATATTTCTGGTGCATTTTATTGGCGAGGCTTGGCGCTGCACCCCTGTAAAGGTCTTTGGCAGTCCATTATCCAGTTTCAGGGGCCAAAACGTTACAAAGATACAGTTTCAACAAAATCAGGTAAAGCAAGCAAATTAGATTTCCCACTGATGCTACATGAAACTAACTAAAAAATTTAGGATATTCGACCGAGACATAGTTTTCACAAAACATAGGTAAAGCTCAATACGCCAGATCCCACACTGAGCCCGACAGAACTAACTAAGAAAGCCACATCAGTGTTTGCTGACCTCGCCAATTTTAAAACTATAGATGCGATCGCCGCTTCGGGTGACGGTAGTGATTAAAATCTTATATAAGTGCAAAGTTTGGAACAGAGTTACAATGGAATCAACATTTTAAGAACTCGCATTAACATTACGTTTAACCATGCATCCACCTATGCTTTTACTAATTCAACACGCTATTGGATAACTTTAGATCTCTGATTGCTGTAGGCAGCGAGGAGGATCGTGATGACTGACACATCGGTGTAATGCGCCGCCTTGGCCATCCATCTACACTCAATTGGACCCATGTCCCCACCGTGGATTTGGCCGGAAACGTGTTCCCAAACTCTCTTGGAGGTTGAAGTGGATGCTACTGACGGCTACGTCCAGGTTGCCAGGGATTGCTGGAGGGAATTATGGCACTGGATACCGGATGACCATAGCAACGTGGGATTGGTCTCAACCGAAAATGAGCTGGGAGTTTCTTTGGCGGGACCCTACGCATGGTCAGGATAGCAATAACCGGGATGTGCCATGGATGTAAAATTTACAGTAATATACAGCAACTTGGCCTATTGTTGTTTAGCTAGGCTTTCGATTTGCATCAGTTCGGTAAGTAGGGGTATATAGGGCTTAGGTTTGGGGTAACGTAGTGGGAGTGAGATTTTGGCTTCACGATATTTCTGGTACATTTTATTGGAGAGGCTTGTCAAAGGTCGGTTGCGTGTCCAGTCCATCTCCCAGTCCAGGTAGCGTATCCAGCATCTGCGCACAGCACCCCATTAAAGGTCTTTGGCAGTCAATTATCCAGTTTCTGGGGCCAAAACTTTACAGAGATACAGATTCAACAAAAACAGGCAAAGCAGGCAATTAGATTTCCCACTGATGCTACATGAAACTAACTAAGAAATTTAGGATATTCGGCCGAGACATAGTTTTCACAAACATAGGTAAAGATCAATACGCCAGATCTCACACTCAGCCCGGCGGAACTAACTACGAAAGCCACATTAGTGTTTGCTAACCTTGCCAATTTTAAAACTAGATGCGACCGCCGCTTCGGGTGACGGTAGTGATTAAAATCTTATATAAGCGCAAAGTTTGGAACAGAGTTACACTGGAATCAACATTTTAAGAACTCGCATCAACATTACGTTTAACCATGCATCCACCTATGCTTTTGTTAATTCAACAGCTCTTGGATTACTTTAGATCTCTGATTGCGGTAGGTAGCGAGGAGGATCGTGATGACTGGCACATCGGTGTCCTGCGCCACCTTGGCCATCCATCCACACTCATTTGGACCCATTTTCCCACCGTGGATTTGGCCGGCAACGTGTTCCCAAACTCTCTCCGGTACCATTGGATCAAACACGGAGGCGAGTTTGAGGTGGATGCTACTGGCGGCTACGTCCAGGTTGCCAGGGATTGCTGGAGGGAATTATGGGATAGGGTACTGGATGACCATAACAACGTGGGATTGACCTCAACCGAAAATGTCCTTACCGACCTGGGAGGGTTCTTTGGCGGGACCCTACGCACGGTCAGGATAGCAATAACCGGGACGTGCCCATTGCCGGTTCTGAAATGTGTAATTACGGTCACCGGTGAAGTATCAATTCCTGTCGCCACCTATGGAACCCAGCCTGGCACCGTATGGGTGGACGAGCGCATGGGCTTCCACGGGCCTCGCTTGGCGACTTACGAAGCACGGGACTGAGATGAAGGAAGTGGTGGTGGTGGTGGTGGTGGTTGAAGTGGCACCAATGGTGGGACCTCACTTCGTCACGGTGTACACGACCAACTGGTGAGTGCCAGCTGCAAACACTGTACCTCAGAACCTTAGATTTTTTATACCAACTGAAATTTGTCTAGGCCTGAACAAAACTTAACTAGAAAGACTAATGTTAAAGCAGAGTTTTATTTTGTTTTATTTAGTCATATCACATTGAAATTGGTCCAAGGACTTTTCAATACTTCAATATATTCGGAATCAAAATTGTATAATTAATAACCAAACCGTTAAATCATTGCTTAAACGTAGACTCATTTCCACTCACCAATCCATACTAGCTCTATTTACAAACTACAAAATGTAATTGTAAAATTATATGCGTATTCATTGTGCCAAATTCCAAAGTATTATTCTTGCAAATACTAATTTGTGTACTGTAATGTTCCAATCTATTAGTTAGTTGAATTAATGGATGTCATTAATTCTAACTAAATATACTAATTTGACACATCGAAATCTCCCACTGCGGTTGCTGAGAAGTTTGGGATCATTTTTGTCGAGAATGTACAGTAAGGCGGAGATGCCCTGCTGTCGTATTTCGTTTAGTATTTAGAAAATTTTCATTCAAAATTAATCCTAGTTTAAATATCTCGTTTTAGAAAAAGCCCCTTCGTTAGTTCATAATTTATTTGAAAATGTCAATTTTATGTAATATTAAATGTCTCTTAGTGATTGCACGAAGATAGATCAGCATTTTGTCTAGTTTGGTTTCGAAATGTCTCACAAAAGTCCTTCTTAAATTTGATTACCTGGGAGATCACGTGTGATCGCAAGACTGGGTGTTCTCTTGTTATTTTCAAAAGCTCAGTCAGACTATAGTACGACCAAAAAATGTGTGTACAAATTTCGATCGTTTATAGCAGATTAACCTTTGGAGTAAATCCCAACAATATATATATTTTTTAAAATCCTCAGGAACCCGAAATTTCGAAAATCCGGCAAAATCCGGAATTCCGGGTTTCATTCACGGAAAATCTAAGATTTTTAGTTTTTCGCCTAATTTTTATCGCACGGATTTTTCCGGATATTCGAAATCTCGGGTTCCAGGATTCTAAAAATATATATATTGTTGAGGTTTACATCAAAGGTTAATCTGCTATAAACGGTCGAAGTTTGTACACACATTTTTGGTCGTACTATAGTTCGTTCTTTCGTGTGAGTCAGCTGCCCTATCGTGATTAACGCTTCTCAGACTTTTATGCCCATTGCTACTTCTTGGCTACTCCTGGGTTCGAATAGCGCTTTAGAAAGTCGGGTTAGACTAGAAGAAAGTCTCCCAATCTGGTGATAGGTTGGGTGGGGGACACCCAATTTAATTTGTCGTGCACCCCTTGTATTATATTCTGATAATTGCCTTTTTACGCTTATGATCAGTCTCTGGATCCATGACTATGTCTTGTGCCTAATTCCATATTCTGGTCCACATCCCCATCCTTTTACAGTAAATTTAATATGCAGCCACTTGGCCCATTGTTGTTTAGCTAGACTTTAGATTTGTATCAGCTCGCTAACTAGGGGTATATAGGGCTTAGGTTTGGGTGACGGGTGACGGTAGTGACGGGTGACGGGTGACCGCCGCTTCGGGTGACGGTAGTGATTAAAATCTTATATAAGCGCAAAGTTTGGAACAGAGTTACACTGGAATCAACATTTTAAGAACTCGCATCAACATTACGTTTAACCATGCATCCACCTATGCTTTTGTTAATTCAACAGCTCTTGGATTACTTTAGATCTCTGATTGCGGTAGGCAGCGAGGAGGATCGTGATGACTGACACATCGGTGTCCTGCGCCACCTTGGCCATCCATCCACACTCATTTGGACCCATTTCCCCACCGTGGATTTGGCCGGCAACGTATTCCCAAACTCTCTCCGGTACCATTGGATCAAACACGGCGGAGAGTTTGAAGTGGATGCTACTGACGGCTACGTCCAGGTTGCAGGGATTCCTGGAGGGAATTATGGGGCAGGGTACTGGATTACCATAACACCGTGGTATTGATCTCAACCGAAAATTTCCTGACCGAGCTGGGGGGTGGAGGTTGGCGGGACCCTACGCACGGTTAGGAAAGCAATAACCGGGATGTGCCCATTGCCGGTTTTGAAATGGGTAATTACGGTCGCCGGTGAAGTGTCAATTCGTGTCGCCACCGATGGAACCCAGCCGGGCACGGTATGGGTGGACGAGTGCATGGGCTTCTGTAACGGTTAGTCGGACAATTAGCCCAAATTCAGATCAACCAGATTGTTATCGTTAAGATTACCTGAAATTAGTTTAACTAAGCATTAAAATTGACCGAAATTGTTTAGCCCAATTTGTTCGATTAACCGAAATTGACGTTATCTGGAAATTCAGATTAGCCAAAATTCATGGTTTAGCCCAAGCGAGAAAATGAAGTCGGCAAGACTTTAGCTTTAATCGTCAGACAACTCTACTCTTGTGCGAAATTGCACCTCTTCTATAGTCGACGAAATCCCTTTAGGGGTGATTAGAAGTGGGTTAAATTTAATATGAATTGAGAAACATTGAATGCGGGTTTTGTCGACTATGAAAAGAAGTGCGTTACATCGCTACCAGCATAAAGATTACGCAATCATTGTAAATTATGTTTCAACATTATTACTTTACATAGAATATCAGTTAATGGGTTACATAGTTACGTACATTTAGTTTGAATTATTGTCGCATTTACGTAATCACAATGAGTATTACGAGATTGCTGCAAGAATAATAATTTATATTAGATTACATAAGCATTAATATGGGTTACAGCAAAGTAGTTTTGTTACGTATTTGACGGTGACAGTAGTCATAGTAAATGATACAGTTATAGTTAATATTAAAGGGTTTTAAGTGTTAGTATATATATGAAAATGATTAGTTTAGTATGTTTTAAATAGAGAATTTTGTAATGTTTTTTGGCTTGATGACCATAGCTGGGGCCCCCAGATTAAATCCAGGTATTAATGACTTTTTTGCGCTGTGTAGTTTCCAATTTGAAGACTAATTGAAAGGTCAAATGACGGTCAACTGTATTTAGTAGACAGTTCATTTTTCAGCTGAAGGAGGGGGCATCAGTGCACATACAAGGAAAACAAATTGTAATGTTGCAAATATAGCTGAGTATTCAGTTAAAATTAAAAGCAAGAAGCTAAATTTAAAACTTTGAATTAGTGTAGAAAATTAAAAATTATTTCCTTGGATCTCTACTCAAAGTTGCCAGTCTTATTTCAATGTCATGCTAAATTTGAGATTTCTCAATAAATATTTTTATTTCAATTTGATATTTTAAAATTTAATCTTATTAATTGTGCTTGTACATATTTAGTTTGCCGCTCTATGTTGAGTAGATGCCGAAGGAAATATTTATTAAATTCGCTTACACTAATAAGTAGCTATAAAATTTTGTTTCATGCTAAGTTAAGTTGAGACTCAGCTGTATTTGCAACATTACAATTTGTTTTCCTTGTATGTTCACTGCTGTCCCCTCCTTCAGGTGAAAAATGAACTATGTACTAGATACAGTTGACCGTCATTTGACTTTTCAATTAGTCTTCAAATTGGAAACTACACAGCAGGGAGTGCAAAAAAGTCATTAAGACTTGGATTTAATCTGGGGGCCCCCGCTATGGTCATCAAGCCTGTTTTTTATAATAGAAATTTGCCCCTTTTTGACCCTTTACACTTCCACGGGCCTCGCTCCGTGACTTACGAAGCACGGGACTGCGATGAAGGAGGTGGTGGTGGTGGTGGTTGACGTGGCACAAATGGTGGGACCTCACTTGGTCACGGTGTACACCACCGACTGATGAGTGCCAGCCGCAAACACTGTACCTCAGAGCCTTAGATTTTTTATACCAACAGAAATTTGTCTGGTCCTAAGCATAACTTCACTCGAAAGACTAATGCTAAAGCAGACAGTTTTATTGAAATGACTTGTTTTCCAGACAAATTTCAATGCTTTGAAATATGTATACATATATAACTTGTCTGTATATATCAATGTCTTTATTGGCGAGAAAATTAAAACACTCGTCATTTATTTTGTTTACTACATCCACCAGCTATAATTTATGGAATTTTTAGAAGCTAGTAGCTCAAATTTATCTTTCAGACGAACTGTGCCATAAATTTTATATGCTGTTAAAATCACAGCTTTGTTACTTTAATATCATCATTATTTATAATCGACTTGATTTATTTAAACAAAAGAGATAACTGCGCCTGAACAGTCGACAGTTTTCGCCCTTTCTAATACTCGCCGTTTTTTGTTTTACATTTAACAGAGACAAATCATTTTTCAAAAGGGTTCAGTGAGAACTAATAATGAGTTGGGACCGCAGGGGCACATAGCAAAATTTAGTTGAAAATTTGTAAAGGCCACGTTTAATGCAGAATTAGTTTTATTACTATTCAGACGAATTGTTTACAATTAATTATATAAAATGTTAAGATGTCAATTTTGACACTCAAACGTCATTAATTGTTTGGGTTGGTTTATTTAAACAAACACCTTAACTTCGTCTGAATAGTCGACAGTTTACGCCCTTTCTAATACTCGTCGTTATTTCGCTTTACATTTAACAGAGACAAATCGTTTTGCATACTGCAGGGGTCCATTGTGACAATTTACTTCTAACTGTAGTGACCATAACCGAAAATTTGTCATACGATTGAGAAGCTATCATCACAATAAATTATGAATAATATTAAATTGATAGAACTGAAAGAAATAAAGATAGAACTGAAAGAAATAACAAGTTTGACAGAAATGACAAGTTAGGCACTTTAATGTCATCCTTTTATTCACAACACTTGGGTTGTTCAAGTAGAAAATTCGTCTGAATAGTCGTCTCCATTTTGACTAGTTGAAAATTTGACCATTACCTTTAGGCGCCCCCACGTCAGAGTCAAAAACAGAACGGTACAGCAGTAGAATGATAAGCCAGAAACACTTTCGAAAAAAGATCATTTCTGCCAAGTAGACCAAATTATCCATAATAGACAGAGCAGCTAAATTAAGGAAGATTTTTAAAATCATCGCTGAGTTAACTCACCACGGAATGCAATGAATCAACAAACATTTTGAACTTGTTTCCATAAATACAGCACGGGGCTTAGGTTGCAGAGGAAAACTAAGCTCATATTTAAATTCTGCATGTCCAAAACCTCTATATACAGGTAAGCTTTTGCCGTAAAGAACAAATAAGTTTGAACTTTAAGCTAGTGTAAAAAAATGTAGTTGTCGCCTATGTTGCTAATAAAAGAGACTTGACTAATTTACTGCAGGTTCACAATCGGTAGTGTATGCCTACAGCTCCTCCTCGTGCCTATCTAATAAAACCTAATCAAAACTAGCGAAATTCACACGATACTTTAATATTAAATTTACACGAAATTATTAAACAACATTTTTTCATCAAAACACACTAAATCACCTAAGCAAATATTCAACACAACCAACAAGACCGTACCAAAATGAGACTAAGGTCTCAGCTGCTAATACAATGATTTGGGACCCGCACCCAACCAACTATCAATAACACCCAACCAAGACTAACCAACTTCAACTTTCAACAAGTGACTCCATCTTTATAAACTACCGAGTAGCTAAGTTCCAAAAATAGTTTTATCATTCATGAAGTAATTTCCAAAATTAACATCGTTTTCAACGAATATTTCACAAATTACCCCCTCTTTGGCCCGCGCGCCCACGCCGCGGTATGCAAATTAGTAGGATAAAATTTAGGTTAAAGAACAAATCTTAGGTACTAGTTTGGTAAAACGCGTGTTAGAATTTTGAAGCACACCATAAAACTACACTGGAGAACCTCCCCAGAGGCTGACAATGGGAACAAAGCACCACAACACACACACGGGCCCACTACCGGTGCTTGCCCCGATAAAGAAAGAACAAAGACATACAACACAACTGACGACATACAACACACAACACACACAAACGACAAGCATACCCGGAAGGCGATAACAGACAAATATATACACAGGCCAAACTACGATCATAAACAAAAATTTTCCCAAACCTCAGACGGAAGTAACCTAATGATTCAACCCCACTATACAGACTAACCGGACAAAATAGACTATAAACAATGCCATATAAAAGGTAGATTCTATGAATAAAGCACAGTGGTAATAAAGCACAATATGTAAAGCAGCACCGAATCGGACATGCTGGCAAAATCATGGCAGTAGACAAGATGGCAAGAATTTTAAGAAAAGAATTTTTAAAGAAGAAAGTATCGTGTTCGTTTTAGGACAGAAAAGTGAAACACAAACCAGACAGTTAGAACCCGAAAAGAATAAAAATGAGTAAAATACACATGATTATAGCTGGTAGCAGAACAAAGAAGAAAAGAAAAAAGAATTCAAAACAGTACAATGGCCCAGCCAAGGTAGCGGGCGCCCTTAGTATAGCTAATCCGAAACCTCCGACGTTTGAAAGGTAAGAAGAACAACAATGTTTATCGGAATTTAGATAAATTTCACCCCAAGGCTCCCCCAACCCACGCATATCCCTAACTACAAACACTCCCCCCCACAGTAAAGATATCAGCAATACACGACATATATATGGGGAACAAAGGAAAACAACAGCGAGCCTAGTCCCAGGACAGGAGTCTTCAGGCGATGAAAACAGTCAATTATGGGCAAAAGACGCCCGCAGCCAACCACTGATGTACCCAGACACAAATCCACCCAACGTCACAACCACCGGAAACCACCGACAAATATTCCTAAGGTACGATGCCAAGCA
>JASAND010004914.1:0-20138 GCA_030248195.1 Trissonchulus latispiculum
GTTACGTATTGCTAATGGGTCAGTCTTCCCCGGCCGTCATTGATTATTCGTCGGGCCGTCGACCTACGGCCGGGCCGTCGGTGGCCGTTTTAACAATGGTCGGCCGCCTCTACAGTTACCGTAAATGCGGGTATTTTTGCCGACAATTTTGAAAATTTTGGTTTGTCAACAACGACAATATCAGAAGTACCAGAAACCTTCAAAATATCGACAAGTTTTTTTCTGAACATTATCATACATATATTGTATGTACTCCCAACAGTGCACTGTACAGTGTAGTGAACTCCGACTTGGTTTCAGCACTTTTTATATACAGTATTCTTCGGATTAGTGGTATGTACATATTTCAATTCATTTATACTATTAATACTGTCAAATCAATGTATGTAAATATTAACCAATTACCGCCAAATCCGTCCGGTATTTAATTACCGTACCACTGCAAAATTAGAGCTCTACCTAGCTACCTTCCTAATAAAGAATATCAGAAGCATGATTTACTGAATTTACTGGCATAATGCAAATTAAGCAGAATAATATCATAAGCAAAGACGCGCGCCTACCGTACATCACTATTCATCGACTGATTCATTAAAGAAGATGGTGCCATTCACTATTATACCGAGCTTCAGAATTTCCAATACACAACATGTTAGCGAAGAAATTCAAAGTATTCAGAACACATTTCAGACAAGAAGTTATCATCGAATTTTTGACGTAATGTAATTTGCGATAATGTTAAATATATGACAATGCATTATGTTTATACCAACTTTCACAGAAAAGTTTAAGAAATGTGTCTTAATTCCAAAGCTGCATCTTCCGTAAATAAAATTCCCACCACGGATACTTCAATTTGGTGGAATCTCATTTTACTTGCGTACTTCAACCAGAAAATGCTTATAACAAAAGATATGGAGAACTTTCGAGAAGAGGCGTTATAAACAGTGTACTCCTTTTTATTTTGTTTTGAGCAAGCGAACATTTACTATATTATATACAATATACTTTGATTCAATTTTGGCACTGGTTTCGTTTTGGCGTGGTGGTTTTGTGCAAATTTGACAGTAGCGCGCTCCAATTTTATGAAAGTAGATGAAGTTTCCAAATGTACTATTTTGGTGCTCTCTGCCTAGAATATCAAAGTCCCGTACATTTTTGGGGTGAAAAGATAAATTTTGGCTTTTGCCATTATTCTTCGGATGTTGTTGCAGGAAAAGAGGCGCAAATAAATTGTTACAGTAGTAAGCCAAAAACCATTTTTCCAAACATTTTTCGAGGAAATCAGTTTTTCCGTTGCCGTGCGCACAATTTTAGTTTATTTATAAGAATTCACCACGTGGTTCAATGTTCATTTTATCAATACTATTTCGCCAATTTTTTGTTTAGCTTTTCAGGAATTTGCCGAAAATTTTCAAACAAAAACCGGGGTGACAATTTTAAACATCGATTTCTCAAAATTTTACCAGGCGTGATTTGCCGAAAAATTTTCAACTTTTCAAAAAAAATGTTGGTGTCCTCAGTTTGCCAAAATACCTCTAGGCCAGAAGAAACTGCAAGTACAACAAGTTTGTAGCATCGAGCTCCGCGTTTGCTGAAAGCCAATTTCGGTGACCCAAATTTTTGTTGAAATGATGTCAATGTCAGAAAATTTCAGTTTTGGCTTTTGCAATTTTGCTGGTTTCGTAGCCTCATGGAATGTACAGAATATAACTTAAGACGATGGCCTTCAACTCCCAAAATTGCGAAATGTTATAGCGTTTCAAAAATCACCACAAAAGCACTGCACAAAGTGATATCTGACTAAGTGTGTCTCCACGCTTTCATTCATGCGTATTTGCAAAATGAGACATCACGAATTCCTTTAACAGCAGCGTATGGAGGCTGACGTTCAGCTGCGTCATTTTTATATATGCAATTTCCACCTTCACCGATAGAGTGAATTTTTTGATCATCAACTGCACGTGGAATCGTCTCTGAAGAGCAAATTTATTTAGTGTGGTAACTAATAGTTATAAATAACTAAAAATTTTTGCGGGAAACCAACTTTATGAAAATATTGCCGAAAAGTTTGAAAGTTTTTCGGCATTTTTTTACTCATACAACTTTAATCCTTTGTGGAAATATCTAAAACGTTCTAAATAACCTATTTCTCGTGCTCTTTAACATTCTGGAGATGTTCCTGTCCGGAATTTTAGGCCAAAAGATAAGAAAGTTTTTGGTTTTTGGCCTTAGGCTTCCAATAGCTAGACCAGACACCGGATTGGTTGCTATGGCTGAAAAAGAGGACATAAATCTGAACATTTTTGTTTGTTACAACCTTTCGAGCAATCTCTAGTGGTTAAGTCGGTAGTAGGCTTTCAAAAACTACTTTTGGGGATTAAAAAAATGTGGTCATTTTCGAGGAAATCAGTTTTTTCAAAAATTGCGCAAACCCAGAACAATTTTGTTCCATTTATACTCAATCGATAAACAAAGACGTTCTAATGCACATTTTATGAATCCCTAGTAGCCGAACTTTATTGCTTTCAGCTAGAGATTTGACCGGAAAACCATTTTGGCAAAACTGCGAGTTATTTTGTTTTGAACATCGATTTTCTCAAAAACTACTCGACAGATTCGGAGATTTTCTGCAAAATGGAAATTCGTACTATTGCTGAGGGACTTTTTTCTTGGTTTTGGCTAAAACGTTCACAGTTTCGAGAAAATTTAGTGCAAAGTTTAAAAATTTAGTGCTTCCGTGCATTTTGTGAATTTTCTCAACCGTTGAGTGATACTGAGCAAAACCCCAAACAAGCAAAATTGTGTGCAAAAGGGTAATAGTTGTTTGAGTTACATTTGAATTAAATGTATACCTGCTGCGCAGAAAAATTTATTTATTACGATATTTTAAGATTTAGCTGTCCGTTGCTGCTTGTAAAAGCATACCGATTTGCTAAAATATTATTGTATTTGTAGCTTCGTTTGCAAACTGCAAGCGTCATGTTTTCAAAAAAGCAAACTAAAGTTTGATGGAATGAAAATGTGACCATAATTTTGAACCGGCAAAGTTCAAACATAGCTACATATAGCTGAACTGATTGACATTTGGAACCTGTTACATTTGTGTACAAAAGAATATATTCTTGGAGACCACTAGACAATCAGAACAACATGTTTGCTTAATGACAAATCCCTATGTTTTGCACCGTGCTGTCTGTGATTAAAATGGCTGAGCAAACATAAGAGACCTGCTGCGCTGAGGCGCAGGAAAAACGTCCCTCGGCCCATATGCCCTCTCTATGATAACACAAAAAGAAATTTTGTCTGGTTCCGCAGTTTTGAAAAATCAATGTTCAAATGTAACTCAAACAACTATTACCCTTTTGCACACAATTTTGCTTGTTTGGGGTTTTGCTCAGTATCACTCAACGGTTGAGAAAATTCACAAAATGCACGGAAGCACTAAATTTTTAAACTTTGCACTAAATTTTCTCGAAACTGTGAACGTTTTAGCCAAAACCAAGAAAAAAGTCCCTCAGCAATAGTACGAATTTCCATTTTGCAGAAAATCTCCGGAATCTGTCGAGTAGTTTTTGAGAAATCGATGTTCAAAACAAAATAACCGCAGTTTTGCCAAAATGGTTTTCCGGTCAAATCTCTAGCTGAAAGCAATAAAGTCCGGCTAATGGGGATTCATAAAATGTGCATTAGGACGCTGTATCGATTGAGTATAAATGGAACAAAATTGTTCGCAAGGTTTGGCAGTAATTTTGAAAAAACTGATTTCCTCGAAAATGACCATTTTTTTAACCCCAAAAGTAGTTTTTGGCTTATACTGACTTAACCACTAGAGATAGCTCAAAGGTTGTAAAAACAAAAATGTTCAGTTTTGTGTCCTCTTTTCAGCCATAGCAACCAATCCGGTGTCTGGTCTAGCTATTGGAAGCCTAAGGCCAAAAACCAAAACTTTCTTATCTTTTGGCCTAAAATTCCGGGACAGGTCCCAGAATGTTAAAGAGCACGGAAATAGGTTATTTAGAACGTTTTAGCTATTTCCATAAAGGATTAAAGTTGTATGAGTAAAAGAATACCCGAAAGGAAACCAGCACCTTAGAGCTTTCGAATTGTATATTACCATAAGATTGGTTTCCCGCAAAAATACTAGTTATTTATAACTATTAGTTACCACATAACAAATAAATTTAACTTCTTCAAGAGACGATTCCATTGCAGTTGATGATCAAAGAGCGGTCACTTCTATCAAGTTAAAGGGGGGAAGTATTTTGAAGGTGGAAAGTACATATAAATCACACTAAAATGACCTTCACGGGCTCAGCGTCAGCACCTCCCTCCACTATGACAAAGGGTGTCTGTTTCGGAGAGCCCTTTCCTAAATACGCATAGGCATAAGCTTTTATGATGGAGACCTGCTTAAGGTGGTGTATCCTTTTGTGCAGTGCTTTGTGGTGATTTTTTGAAACGCTATAACTTTCGCAATTTTGGGAGTTGGAAAGAGCTTTATACATCGTCTTAAAGTTTATATTCTGTACATTCACATGAGCTTACGAAACTAGCAAAATTACCGCAAAACTAGCAAAAATTTTCTGACATACCGACATCTGACAGGCTGAATATTGACCAAAAATTTTTGAACATCGATTTCTCAAAATTATGGAGTCGGCCGAAATTTTTTCTTGAGCCATAATATGAAGGACATATGGGCCGAGGGACATTTTTTTGAAATTGGCTCAACAAGCCTCAATACTCCAGAAAATCCGGCAAATGAGCGGTAACACGAGATTTCGCAACTTTGTATTCAGTTTTCTCGCAACTGGAGATGTTTTAGCTCAAACCAAGAGACATGTCCCTCCGCAATAGTGCGAATTTTCATTCAGCCGAAAATCACGCGAATCCGTTGGGTAGTTTTTGAGAAATCGATGTTTAAAACAAAATAATCGCAGTTTTGCGAAAATTATTTTTCGGCCGAATCTCTAGCTTAAAGCAAAAAATCTTAGCGAATAGGTATTGATAAAATGGGCAATTGGACCACGTATCGATTGAGTATAAATAAACTAAAATTGTGCGTACGATTTGGCAGTAATCTTGAAAAAACTGATTTCCTCGAAAATGGTCGTTTTTTGGCTCCAAAAATGGTTTTTGGCTTATACTGCCTTAACCACTAAAGATAGCTCAAAGCTTGTAAAAGCAAAAATGTTCTATTTTGCACCCTCTTTCCTTAACAACCAATCCGGTGTATCGATCACGTATAGAGAGAATAATGGCAAAAGCCAAAATTCTCTTATCTTTTCACCTAAAAATGTGGGACTGGTCCCAGAATGTTAAAGAGCACCAAAATAGTACATTTGGAAACTTTCATCTACTTTCATAAAGAATTGGAGCGTATACTGTCAAATTTGCACAAAAGGAAACCACCACCTTAAAAACAGAAGTGCAATGAAGATAATTATACCAATTCTTAAAATTGAATCAAAGTGAATGAATGCAGAATATATTGTATATAATATAGTAAATGTTCGCTTGCTCAAAACAAAATAAAAAGAATCCAGTGATTATTACACACTGTTTATAAGCATATAATACGGTATCCGAAAGTTCATAGATTCTCCATATCTTTTGTTATAAGCTGGCATTTTTCTGGTTTCCAACAAGGTACGCAAGTAAAATGGATTCCATAAATTGAAGTATCCGTGAACAGGAGTGGTAATTTGAGTCAGGTATATTACAAATAAAATGCAACACAGATTAAGATACATTTCTTAGCTTTTCTTAATGAAAGTTGAGGATAAACTAAAATATGTACATTGTCATATATTTAACATTATCGCAAATTACATTACGTCAAGATTCAAGAGCACATTGTTTATGTTAAATACTCGCCATGCGAAGTGTATTTCACTAGTCTTTTGAATGATTTCTTCATGTATGTTGTGTGGAAATTCTGGCTTCGGCCTTAATAGTGAATAGCCATCTTCTTTAATTAGTCAGTCGATGAGTATCTTTCGTGATGTGCAGTAGGCTGCGGGGTAGTTTGTCTTTGCTTATGATATTATTCTGCTTGAATATTATTTGCATTATGCCAGTAAATTCAGTAAGTCATCCAGTAAATTATCATGCTTCTATTCATTCTTTATTAGGGAAGGTTAACTAGGTAGGGCTCTAGTTTTGCGAGTATTGCACCCTATTCGGTCTTCCTGTAATCGAACTTGCGGGTAAATTGCGGGTAAATACCGGACAGTTTGGCGGTGGTTAATATTTACATACATTGATTTGATTTTATAAACAGTATTAATAGTATAAATGAATTGAAATGTCATACATACCACTGGAACTGTCCGAAGATACTGTATATATAAAAAGTCGCACAAGCAAAGTCGGAGTTCGCTGCACTGCGGAAATACACTGTACAGTGCACTGTTGGAATTTACATACAATATATGTATGATAATGTTCAGAAAAGAAACTATCGACTGTTTGAGGTTTCTGGTTTACTTCTGTCGACTAGTGTTGTTGACCGGCCGAAATTTTCGTCGGCCAGCCGTTCCCTGCCGGCCGACCTTCTGAAGACGGCCGGCCGGCCGGCCAAAAACGGCTGGCCGGCCGACGGCCCGGCCGGCCGTTCGACGGCCCGACCGGGCAAAAACGGCCGGCTGACGAATCAATGACTAAAAATGGCCGGAAGGCTGACCCATTAGTGCAGAATAAGAAATCAAGATATGAAAATGTATCAGCACAACTTAAAATCGATTTCTTGAGAGAATTTTGATAAACCGCGGAAATATAAGCGCGGTCGGAAGGGCCGACCGGCCGAGTGCACCTCTTGGCCGGCCGGTCAACGGCCGGGCGGCCGGCCGCCGGCTGGCCGTTTTCCACCCGGCCGGTCAACAACACTGCTGTCGACTCATAATGTACATATGTAATGTACCATAAAAAGTAAGTGTTCATGTAAAGATTAACGCATAGATTCTAGTTCAGTATCGTGCATATTAATAGACAAGGTTCGAAGAAACCCTATTCAGCGAAAAGCAGATTAACTTAAATTGTCTACCTTTCTTTGCTTCCCTATGGACATAAGGAAATTATAATCCAAATTAAACGGCAAAACGCATGCCGTAATGGATCTGGAACTGCCACAGAATTCAGGCAGGTTCTCAAACCTCTCTGGAAATCGCAATGAATAATATATACTTGGGGTGTGCGTGCTTGTGTGTGCGTCTATGCGTCTGTGCGTGCTCACCTGCGACCGGTATGTCTTAGTGTCGGCTGCTCAAAATCTATGTAAGCAGAAACATTAAATATAATATAACAATGAAATTAAGCTTCCAATTTGCTGTCTATTGGATTTGGCACGGAGTTGTGATACCTCAAAAATTCATAAAATTTTTAAGGCAAATTCTGTTTCCCGTAGATCACGACGAAACGTGGTAAAAATATGATATATAAAGTTTGGGCGGATCCACTTTTATTTATGATTTGGTTTTATAAAAAAATTTTTGCAAGAAAAGACTAGTCGTCTTTCTTTACTTTTGCATGTTTCCATTATATTTCCAATATTAGATAGCAAAAAAGCAAAATTAAACTTCATGCAGGATGCCTGAAACTGCCAGAAAGCTCTTATTTTAGAAGGTTAATTTTTTAAAAGAATTCTTGATCGTACAGATAATAAGGTCGAAGCAATTAGGAGGATTTGAATAGATATTCTAAAATTTGAAAATTGCTAAAATTTCTAAGTTATTTCAGAAACCTCAGAACAGAACAGAAATTTCTAAGTTAAAATTTCAGAAACCTCCAATTTATCAGATTATACTTTTCCAAAGCCGTACAGAGAAGTTTTCTTGGGATTGGGTGTTCATCACTGGTTCTTTTCTATGTTGAATAGCACATGTGAAGAATAATATTTTATTTAAGGAACTGAATGGGTGCCATCAGAATGGTATGTTAGCTTCGCAGCATCATGTCTTTTCCAAGGCTTCAACAGCAGATGCCAATATGATTCAACTTCATAATTGGAGAGTCTGCAGTTCCCGGCTTGTCGGTGATCTATCATAATGGAATTTCATCGTTTCTTACTCATATACGATATAAATTGATCCGATTTAACCGATTACAAGCCAATCTTTTCAAAACAGAGACATCTTGTAAAACGTTTGACCTTGTGGTAAGGTGCAGCGTTATATTCGACATGCAGAACCTCGTGTTTGAGTTTCCTAGTGGACTTAGGAGGAAACTATAGTGGTTGAAAGTGAAAATTCAATTTGTGGTCTGGTCTTGTTGACAAGTGAGGGTTTGTGTTAGAGCAGTCTGCCTGCAGTACAACAAAATAAATAAATTTCTGGTTACTAAAGTTCTTGTGTCTTTTAAGGTCTTTTAAACTTATATATATACATTAAACTATCATTCTGATTTGTTGGATCCACTTTTTAACGCCGATGTATGAATATTTTACTAAACACGTTGTGCTGTGTGCAGAAACGTTAGTTTGATGTTGTCTGAGTTTGTTCTTTCGCTGCGTTAAATGATTTAAAACATTTTTAAAACCATAAAAAATCAGACGAAGAGAGCGAAAACTTCAGGTTCTAGTATTTTCAGAATCAGTTTTACACGCGAGTTAGAAGAGTATGTACATTTTTAAATTTCGAAATGTACTGTTTAGCTCTTTGAACCCTGTGTGCACAATGCTTGGATTAACTCTTATAACTCGTTCTACTCGCTTCTCAAAACTGCCTGAGATTGTGTGACTCTGAGTCTGTGTTCGAAAAGAATTTAAGTCTGCTTCCTAAGCTTTGCCATTTTCTGTTTCCCCGGAATTTTTGATGCAATTTGAGCCAAACGAAACAAATATAATAGTTATGTTGGGCTGTTCTTTGCTTATAGGTAACAAGCCTTCTCAAATTTTTATTTAAAACTTATTAAATGTTTTCTAATTATGTCTCTGCAAATTTTCTGGCTGATTGTACGACTTTTGGTACTAGTGTCAATTATTTGGGTGGCTTTTATCATATTGGCTACGGATAAATATAGAGGGTCATTGCTGGCTACAAATAAAGCAAACAACCAGCGTTCTAAAATTATGCAGGTAAATCCCATAATGGTAAACCTACATAATACTCTGGTAAAAGTAACGAAGTTAGATTAGTGAGTTCGGTGTTCATGCTAATGGCTAAGTAGGTTAGGGTAGGGTTATATCAATGTTAGAGCTGGGATAAGCTAAGTTCTGGTAGTCGTAGATGTACCTTGAACAGCATTCATTTATAAATACGTGTCTGTTTACTAAATACTGATTGTTTAAGGGGGGACTAAAATGGGGGCCCCAAAGTTTGTTGGATTTCAATTCTTTTTAGCTTTTTACTGTCATGTACACAGAGTTGGAAGCGGGTACCATTTTGGCGACCCGCCCCGCCCCGCTACCCGCAAGCTAGTACCCGCCCCGCCCCGCCCCGCGGCCCGCGGCCCGCAGTCAACTGATACCCGCAAGATATCCGCAAAATTTTTCTAATGCTATACGATTACTATGTTCAGTTAAATTTATTAAAAAATGCCAATAATCAGAAATAAACTTTTATTTAAAGCTTCTAATCTACTTTACCTAGTAGTGTATCGAGAAATTGCCAAGTGTTGCCGAAATATGGAAATTAACCAAAATTGTATGTCAAAAAAGTACCACAACTTTTCCGAACAGGTTTAAAAATTTTTAACTGATACATTTAATTAGGGATGCATCTGAGCTGGGGCCCGATGTCAGCCTTAGTGGTAATGCACCGTTAAAAGCGGCACGAATAGTAGTTTGTGTGCTGAGATAGTTAGTTTGGTTGCTTAAGGTGCTGGTCCTGGTATTTGCACCAAATTTTGAAGCACTCAATTCTTGAAATTCAACGATAATTTTTATATCACATTAAACCTTAAAATGTGCTTGTCACAGCTAGGTAGGGTATACCTGTCTCATTTCAACTCTTCGACTTGAACATCCGATAACAAGAAAACAATTTTTGAGCATGGATTTCTCAAAATGTGGGAAAGCTAAAGAAAGCGACCAGTTCAGGCTTCAAAAGAAACGTCTTCCCGAGGGCTAGTTTTTTCTGAAATCTTTCAGTGATCATGTAAGCTCAAGATTTTGAGATAAATGTATATTTTGTCTGATTTTCGTCAAAATTTTCAAGTTTAGATGCTTATTTCTCTCGAACAGAAAGAAAAAACGTGAAACCATGAAAAATAGCCCTAGGCAATTGTCCCAAAAATGCGTGTCTATAGCCGTTTTCCAATTGGTTAATGAGTTGAGAGAAATCCGTGTTCTAAACAATCTGGTTGCGATTTTAAAAAATATACATTTTCGTTGCTGTGCGTAGGCACCGATGCCGCAGAGAGCTCTACGTTGGGCATAACACTTGCTTTAGGACTACAAATATGATCAATACTTGACCGACGGATCAGTGCTGTTGAAACTGTCGAAATCTTGCAATATTTGATTTTTCGAAAAATGGCCAGTTTGGACCTCTAAAACCAATTTTCGCTGCTATCTCTTAAGGTGCTGGTATCGTTTTGTGCAGTGCTTTTGTGGGTATTTTTTGAAACGTCATAACTTTCGCACTTTTGTGAGTTGGAAAAAGCTTTATACATCATTTTAAAGCTTATAATCTGTAGATTCTCATGAGAGTACGAAACTAGTAAAAATCCGCAAAAAATTGTGAAAATTTTCTGACATACTGACATCTGACAGGCTGAATATAGACCAAACATTTTTGAACATCGATTTCTCAAAACTGTGGAATCGGCCAAAATTTTTTCTTGTGCTGTCCTATAAAGGACATGTGGGCCGAGGGACATTTTTTTGGATTTGGCTCAGCAGGTCATAACGGTCAAGAAAATCTATTAAATGTGCGGTGACACGAAATTTCGCAACTTTGCATTGAGTTTTTTCGCAACTGGAGATGTTTTAGCTCAAACCAAGAAAAATGTCCCTCCGCAATAGTGCGAATTCTCATCCTGCCAAAAATCACGCGAATCCATTGGGTAGTTTTTGAGAAATCGATGTTCAAAACAAAATAATCGCAGTTTTGCCAAAATGGTTTTTCGGCCAAATCTCTAGCTTAGAGAAACAAACTCCAGCTAATAGGCATTGATAAAATGTGCAATGAGACTGTGTATCGATCGAGTATAAATAAACTAAAATTGTCCGTACGATTTGGTAGTAATTTTTAAAAAACTGATTTTCTCAAAAACGGCCATTTTTGGACACCAAAAATCGTTTTTGCTTATACTGACTTAACCACAAGAGATAGCTCAAAAGTTGTAAAAGCAAAAATGTTCATTTTTGTTCCCTCTTTCCAGCCATACCAACCAATCTGGTGTCTCGACTATGTGCTGAGAGAATAATGGCAAAAACCAAAAATTTCCTATCTTTGCTCCTAAAAATGCGGGACTGGTCCCAGAATGTTAAAGAGCACCGAAATAGTATAGTTGGAAAGTTTCATCCACTTTCATAAAGAATTAAAGCCTATAGGGTCAAATTTACACAAAACAATACCAGCACCTTAAGGTGCTGGTTTCCTTTCGGGTATTTTTTACTCATACGACTTTAATCCTTTACGTAAATAGCTAAAACTTGCTAAATAACCTATTTCCGTGCTCTTTAACATTCTTGGACCAGTCCCGGATTTTTAGGCCAAAAGATAAGAAAGTTTTGGTGTTTGGCCTTAGGCTTCCATTAGGTTGACCAGACACGGGATTGGTTGTTATGGCTGGAAAGAGGACACAAAAATGAACATTTTTGCTTTTACAATCTTTGAGCTATCTCCAGTGGTTAAGTCAGTATAAGCAAAAACCATTTTGAGGGTCAAAAAATGGCCATTTTCGAGGAAATCAGTTTTTTCAAAATTACTGCCAAACCTTGCGAACAATTTTGTTCCATTTATACTCAATCGATACAGCGTCCAAATGCACATTTTATGAATCCCTATTAGCCGGACTTTATTGCTTTCAGCTAGAGATTTGACCGGAAAACCATTTTGGCAAAACTGCGGTTATTTTGTTTTGAACATATTCCGGAGATTTTCGGCAAAATGGAAATTCGTACTATTGCGGAGAGACGTTTTTCTTGGTTTTGGCTAAAACGTTCACAGTTTCGAGAAAATTTAGTGCGAAGTTTAAAAATTTAGTGCTTCTGTGCATTTTGCGAA
Source organism: Trissonchulus latispiculum (assembly GCA_030248195.1). Lineage (NCBI taxonomy): Eukaryota > Metazoa > Nematoda > Enoplea > Enoplida > Ironidae > Trissonchulus > Trissonchulus latispiculum. The sequence goes on from JASAND010004914.1 coordinate 12,174, forward strand.
TTTTCTCAACCGTTGAGTGATACTGAGCAAAACCCCAAAAAACGACCCTCGACCCATATGTCCTCTCTATGATAGCGGAAAAAGAAATTTCGTCTGGTTCCACAGTTTTGAAAAACCAATGTTCAAAAATTTTTGGTCTATATTTAGGCGTTATGTCAGAAAATATTTGCTAAGTTTTTGATAATTTTGCCAGTTTCGTAAGTTCATGTGAATGTCCTGATTATAAGCTTTAAAACGATGAATAAAGCTCTTTTCAACTCCCAAAATTGAGAAAGTTATACGTTTAAAAAATCACCACAAAAGCACTGCACAAAAGGATACCACCACCTTAAACCGTAAGGAGTCGAAGAATATTCTCAAGAGCAATGTTGTAGGTCTTGGTGAGACGATTCGAATCATTATAAGTTCATCCGTGTATTATTATATGTGTATTATAAATTTCTCCAAAACTCAAATTTACACGCCGCGACTTTTCTAAAATCTTTTCTAGGCTAAATGACGTAATTGCAGCAAATTTGACTGAATTTCAAGGACAATTGCTCTTTTGAAACCCAAAAATATAAGAACCCGAACCAACACCTTAAAGCACGAGATGCAATACAGCCAGAGCTCGGTAAATAAACCGTACATGCTGTAGGAACATAAGATAGAATTATGATTACGTTTCTGGATATAACCTTAATAGAACAAGTTTAATGAAATGCCCATATGAGATTAGTATCGTGGACACGGGCACCCAGCCAGCGAGTTTTCGAAATCAGCAACATGAAGACTATTTTTTCCGAACACATTTCAAAAAATTGTTAGAATTTTAGTGAAGATTTCAACAAGAGATACCCGCAACTACCCGCGCGGGTAGCCTGTGGGTAGCAAAATTTTTACTACCCGCGGGTACCCGCGGGTACCCGCGGGTACCCGTGGGTACCCTCGGCCCACTTCCAACTCTGCATGTACAGCACGTGCGTGGACAAAATAGTATGAAGTCTCTGATTCCTAGCTGGATCCTATAATCCACAACACCCACGAAAACCTGGCCGGTCCCCCATTTTTAACGACACCCAACATAAATACTTAAAAATTTCACATAGCTGTTAGGCTTGATGAAAACATCAACGGTTTGGCACATTGACAGAAGAGTTGGGTAACATGTATAACCCCAACGATTGGAGAGCAATGCTGGCTTAAACCTGAAGATTCGTCAAAATGTGGAATATTTTGATCTCTGAATCAAAAGGGTTAATTCTGGTGCGACTCCAGAAGCTAAAATTGGAGTCATACACCCCATAAATTTGTAAAATTGTGCCAAATATTTCTGCACTCGCATTTTATTTTTACACCTCTTGAAATATGAAAAGTATCAATTTTGGTCTTGCTAAAAAGTACCTGAATGTGTTCTAGCACTATAATGCAGACAGATTTGACTCAAACTGTACTGATTTGTAGTCTTAGTGAGCCTACCTCAATACCATAAAATTTAAGCTGTTTCCGGCACAAATGGATGCATGGCTGATACTTTGAGTATTCAAGTCAATACCAACTCAACTGACGATTCTCATTGCCACACCAAATTTTAGCTTCTGGGATCGCACCAGAGTTTGACTATTTGATTCGGTGGCCAAGATTTTCCAAATTTTTGACGGTTCTTCAAGTTTAAGTTAATATTGCTGGCATGCCGCTAAGGTTACAGCAAAGCTAATGCCATGCACATGTTACTCAACATGTCTTCTCTTACCATGCCAAACTGTAGATGTTTTCGTCTAACCAAACAGCTGTGAGAAGTTTTGAAGTATTTATGTTGGGTGTATCCAAAATCAGGGATCAGCCAGGTTCTTCGAAGCTTAGTGGGTCACAGGAAGGCAGCTAAGTACCAACGAGTAGATACTTTTTACCCACACACATGCTTTGAATTCTTCCCAAATCGAAAGGTGTTTGGGCAAAAGTTGAGTCGCTCAGTCTTAATGAGACAAAAGTTGCATACAAAAGGTATTTGAATTTGATTAGAGAATATTCTAAAAAATTGATTGGAAAGTTGAAAATTGCATATAAAATTCTATTATAGCGTATTATTTCATCAGAGATATTTTTCCGAGGGAATTTCACCGGTGAAATTTTTCCGAGGGGATTTTCTAGGGGGAAAAATTTCACTGTGACACAGGCACCCCTTGTCCCTGAACAAGGAGTGGAGATAGAGATAGATTCTTTAGAGCTCTACCTTTACTTTTACCCTCTACTATGTACTTTAATGTGCATTTCATGCAATTAAAAGCTGTGTTGGAAAATACATATGCACGCATGGGCTACCAGGGATGGGAACTCGGTTATGGCATGCGTCGTTTTGGTGGATATTTTTGCTTGTGTCATTGGGTGTTGGGTCAAAAGTTTTGTAAACCCTTTGATACAGATTGGGTCTGGGTCAAGTTTCATATGGATCACCTTGGGTCTGTGTCAACAATTTTAGTGGGTCAATTTTGGTGTGAGTCACAATTCACAAGGTCCTAAAATCGAATCAAATCCTAAATTTCAAATCAAATCAAAATCAATCCTAAATTAGAAAATCTGGCAATGTGCTTACTTTTATTTGTTGTAATGCTTCGTATTTCTATTTCTTTCGCCTAAGGTTATCACTTTTCTTTTTCAGATTTATAGGTTTTCAGATTGCATCTCTACAGAATAGGTATTCAAGCTGTGACTGTGAACCTGAGCAAAAGCAAAAGAATGAATCCCTGAATTACTTTGAACCTTGAAAACTTTCAAAACTTCCAGAACTTTCAAGCCAGGCCTGCAGCATTCTGGTCGCATCAACTTTTAGAAAGCCCTCACCTTAGTCCAGATTCTGAAACCACATCCAGAGCTTGGTTATATATCATGCATGTCGAAAACATTGAGTTAACAGAATATAAAATGCACCCATATTCAACTGTAAATTGATCCTGACTTCGAGTTGTAGCAATAGGTAGTCTAATATCATAAATGCTAACTACAACATAGAAATGCTAACAAGTTCTGACATAAGTCTCTGTCACCGGCTTGCTTTAATTTGAAAATAAATCAAAGAATAATTCAGATCGTGGTAAAAACAACGGCTTTACAAATACAGCGGGTAATAGTGAAAAGGGTAAACATCGATTCATGTGCCTTTACTTGTGCACAAACTCATGCACGAAATTGTTCAAATCATGATCCAAATTCAAATACATTTTGAAATCTATGCGCGTCATACCCGTTCCGTTTTTAACTGGGTGTAATGTGACTGCACTTTATAAATAAGCAGCCGGGGTTGCGGCCAGTGTCCGCCCCCACGTGCATCCCTGGTTATTCTATACATTTTCCTGTTTTCAGTTGCCAAACGATAAATTGGCAATGATTGGTTATATTGTCCGCTGGAGATGTATTTGGAAGGGGTCTTTTCCAGATTACCCCCACCACTCAAAATTCTTAAAACTTAACCAATTTAGCTGAAATTTGGTATGGGCATGTTTTCGATCACGCTGAGTTCAAATATTGCAAGTTTTCGATTTCGCGAAATTAGATTTTTTGTTTCGCAAGGGGAGACCAAGGGAAACAAAAAATTTTTGCTGAAACCTTGCATACAGGAGTTTTCTGGATCGATGAACACGAATCTTTCGATTCAGCTTTCCGCTAGCGTGATATAAGCTAATGTTGTAAGCTTAAGTTGCAAACTTATGCTAAACTGACGAAAAGCTGAATCGAAAAACGGACTTCAGATTCGTGTTCAGCGATCCAGAAAACCCCTGTGTTCATTTTTTCAGCAAAATCTGCGACAAAAATTTTTCGGTTTCCCTTGGTCCCCCCTTGCGAATAGAAAAAAGTCGCATTTGGCGAAATCGAAAAATTTTGCGATATTTGAACTCAGCGTGGTCGAAAACATACCCATATCAAGTTTCAGCTCAATGGGTCAAGTTTTAAGAATTTTTGAGTGGTGGGCGATAATCTGAAAAAGACCCTCTGGAAGTTTTCGTATTAATATCATTATTGTTCAAGGCAGAATATATTTAAAACTTCTAAAAACATTTTTGTTGTAGCCTAAAATTCGACTTTTCTCTGTCCATGATCAAATTCCATTTGCCTACGGACGAGATATATATGAAAGAGGCTGCAGGAATCTTGTTAGTGGAAATGAATCCGCCATCGAGATTGCTAAATATTGGAAGCCGAATGATACACTTGATACGATCGAGATTGGAAATCTTTCCTGTCAAGACATTCAGAATTATTATTGGCTTCCAGATTTCGCCCTATCGGAAGAGGAGGCAACGTTTCCTATCGCTTATGCAATATTGGTTCATAAATCTCTCGATCAGGTCAGTAAAGGAATTAAACCTTGAATTTGAAACCAGTTATTAAATTTTGCAAATCTGTTACTCACGCAGTGATAAATTTATTCAATTCAGACAGTTCTGAAGGTCAATTTATTGACACCAAAATCAAAATAACACTCAGGATGAATGTTGATCAAAGTTTTGAACATTGGAAAACCATAAGGTATTATGCAACGTTATTTCGGATTTTTTATTCGTTGATTATCTTATGTACTCTGTAGCAATCGTGCAGCTGCAGCACCGGCCCATGTCAAGATAAAAGTCACTTTTTGATGCGTTCTGATCTACCAGTTGATTTTCTTGAAGCTTTTATTTTCATTGGGGTTCTGGGGGTTCTTAATTTTTTGTAGAGATTTTATCTATAACTATGTTTAGTTTCATTTTTTGATGGGGGTTCTGGGGGTTCTTGGGGGTTCTTAACTTTTCGAAGAGATTTGATCCGTGACTACATATATTTAGTTTCAAATTTTTGATAGGGGTTCTTGGGGTTCTGGGGGTTCCGAAATTTTTTCAGGAGATTTGATCCTCTACTACTGCTTAGTTTTAAGTGTTTGCTGGAAATACTGAGGGTTCTGGAGTCCGGGTGTACCGAAAAGTGTGCGCATTGTCTGGGTCTAAATTAAGGACGAACTTGTTGTTGTTGTCGTCAGCTTTCGATTGATACCCATATTGTGGATATTGGATGTTTCATACACAGAATTTTCAGTCTAAGTTTATGAGAAAAGCCAGGAGGACCCCCCCCCCAGTACACCCCGGTTCTATGCTACAAATTTGATGACTGAGATACATATATACGTATTATAAACATATCATGTCTGCTGAAGTAACTGCGGAAGGAAAGGATCCGCAACGGAGTCACGTACAAATCAAAGTCCAGGATGCAAACGCATGAAAAAATTTGAGAACCTCCTTTTTTCTGATGGGGGTTCTGGGGGTTCTAACTTTTATCTTGACATGGGCCGCAGCACCTGGCAGCCTGAGCTTGTGTCCGGGGTGTGCGTCTTCAGCAGGTCTACTCAGAAACATCCAAACTTGTCGCTGTAAAGCTTGATTCGATTGTAACTGAGTGGGCGGATCGTCAGTGTGAGTGTACCTAACTAAACCGAATGTTCTGTGTGGATTCGATCTCCACCTCACGCCCTCAAGTCTGAGGTGATATACTGACATTATAGTTACTTTCGTTAATCATCTTGAACATTTCTAGTAATCCATCACATTCCCAAAATACAAGTAGCTCTCTCCAATGATATCGAGACAACGTTCGTGGCCCCACTCTTCCAATTGGGCTCACTCCGGTTGATCGAATAGACTTTCTCGGTGGCATATGTTTTCAGATATTGCAACTATTACAATATATTTATTGGCCACAAAATGCCTACTGTATCCACATCGACTTAAATGCAGATCCTGAATTTACCGAGTCCTTGAAGCACGCAATAAGTTGTCTACCTGCCAATATCTTTCTTACTGGTAATGTTAAATGTAAATGTAGGTACATGTACAAGCATACGTATTACCTAAATATCATACGATACTTAAGGTGGTGATTCCCTTTGGTCACATAAAGTTTGCACCATTTTTACTCATTCATTACTTGGAGTTAAGAAGTCATTTTCATATCAAAATGTAGCTTGACATTTGCTCTTTTTAATGCATGCCACGAAACTAATGTTGCTTTTCTAAAATATTTTTAACACATTTTAGAAGAAGTATAATTTTCCAGAATTTTTGCAGACTCCAGTAAATCTTTTCGCGAGACATCGGTTATATCATTCGATACCTCCATCAAATAGCTGGGGACAATTTTTTATTTATTGTGAAATCGCTCTTCGTTATAGAGAAATAAGCTGAAATGTGGGCGTTTCCAGTATTTTGCCTACTTTTTCCAAATTTGTCAAGCGATTACTTTAGCTAGAAAGCAGCAATCGGAGCAACTAAAAAATCGTTCCTGGGTATATTTGTGCAGAACACATTTGTTCAGTAGCAGCCCTTCAGCTTGCATGGTGAATGCTCCACAATCTTTGGAAAAAAATTGGTCGTATTTTTTGCAAAAACTACATTTTTTATGATAGCAGCCTACAGGATAGCAGTTGGAAGACGATCATGCGTCGGATAATTTGTCCTTGTGAGACCTTCAGATCGACGCCCTTAGTTTGATTTTACGGCTTACGTAGTTCAAGAAATGTTGGATTATTTGATTTGTGCAAAAATGACAAGTTTTCGACGCCAAAACAAGAAAATCGGCTATATCTCACGGTAGAGAAAAGCTAGAAACTTGCTTTAAAAAGCAAAAATGTGAAGCTGAATGAGATCTTTCGAATGAATGTAGTCATAGCTGTATAACAGCTGCCAAACGTTCAGAAATTGGGAAAAACCACTTTGAATCGGGATTGCGCGGAGGGTGTAAGAACGCTAAAAGAACTTATTTCGGAAAGTTTCATCAAATTTCATCTTGATTTGCGCCGCCAAACAACAATATGTTGTTCCGTACGGTTGGATCGGATGATAGACACTCTATTGGCGGAGGTAATACTCCTTTCATATGTGCCCAAAAGGAATCACCACCTTAACCCTTTTAAAGCGACTGTGCATCAGTTAATCAATTGACAGAATGTTGGATTTTGATCCGTCTAAGTTTCCAGGCTCGGCTCAGATCCAAACTTCCCCGGGCCCTCCAAATCAAGATGCCGGACGTCAAGGGTGAATTGTATGATTTATTTCGTATATATAGTTGACCAAAATTACCTCTTTGCACACCTACCTTTTCCAAGAGCATCATTGTCTCATCCTTACCTACAAGTGATCATTTTACTTTTAGAGTTCATGATTTTAAATTGTTGTCAAACCCGTAATGAATAACCTGGGTGCAAAACAATTTGTGCATTTACATGTTTGAAATAATTTCAACTGAACGATATTATTATATTTAAGAAAAACGGGAGAGCTCTTCCTGGGGCTCAATGGGAATCGTGCAAGGAGCCCTAAATTGCATGGGAGACTTGCTGGAGACAGATGTGGACTGGAAATATCTACAAATTTATTCCGGGGTCGATATGCCACTGCGAACGAACGCTCAAATGGTTAAGATATTTAAAATTTTAAATGGCTCAAATGATATGGAGCTAACCGAAGGTCAACACAGAAGATACTACTTTGCCAAATACTGGCCTGTGTATAAAAATGGTGATTCAAATGTAGGCCATGCTTAGGTTTAGGTTGCAATGCGTTTAAAGACTTAATCTTGATATCCTCCTTACTAGTAGATTTCAAGATTTCTATAGCGAGGGAGCACATCTCCGTCATAAAGGAAGAGGTAGTTCCCCCATACGTAAACACAGTAAATGCACGCACTGAAATTTCCTGATTGGGCGTCAATGTCAACCTAAACCCGCTGATTCCGAAACATGTAGTCATTATTTGGTGAGGGTAGAAACGTAGTTTCATCAATTTTTTTGAAAAGACTGTCATCGTAGAAGGTATATTGCAGTCAATACTCAGTCTCAGAAAGGGATTCTGTTATCGGACAAACCTGGCATGAACCCAAGTGTATAGTGACAGCTTACAACAAATGTACCAGTGCGTGCGCGCAAACAATGGGGGAAGTAACTTTCCACGCTACACACAT
>JASAND010004915.1:0-41238 GCA_030248195.1 Trissonchulus latispiculum
GGGCGCTATCGCGCCCCTACATAATTTTTGGAAAAGTTTCCGGTTTTTCGCTAACTTTTGACAAAATGTTTAAACTTATCGGAACTTCACGTCACGAGTTTTTCCAGGAAAAACCCGTTTTTTTCGTAGTGTAGTCCGTCCACCCCTGCTAAAAACTTAATTCTGACTTTTTGATCAAAACCAGCTAGGACTGAGCGGTGAGCAATGTTTGCTCAAACAAAGCAAACATCATCAGAGGATGAGAAGACATCATTATTCCAACAATACAGATCTATTCTTAAAAAAAGAATTTCCTCGAAAGTCCCAAAAAATAGACGATTAGTGCACTGGTATTACAACTGCTCCAATAAGAACGCTCGAATCGTAGTTTCATACTGATGCTTGCAGCACCGACTGCCTGCGGTGTGGATAGATTTAAAACTATCAGAGAGAGTGGGTTTTCTCTAGGCCAATAAAGTGGGGGGGGGGTGTGTGGGAGGGGAAGACCAAAAGTGGGGGGGAATAAAATGGGCTAAAAATGCAACAAAATCGGTAAAACCAGCGTGTTTTCTACGTATACTGCTACAACTAAGCTCCAAAGTGCTGAAAAATAAACTTGCAGTACCAAAACAGATGATTTTGGACCCAAAAATTCCGGTTAAGTCGAAAACATTTTGAAAATTTTGACCAAAAATCCTTAAAATTTGACATTTTCTGGGCACCTTCATACTTCTTCTAAGCCTTGTCTTACGTCATTATGTAAGTAATCAAAGCTAAGTCATTATGTAAGTAATCAAGGCTTATTTTCTTCTACAAAAATCCACTCCCCGCCCCCGAAAAAAACATCCAAAAAGTCTACACCAGCCCCTACCTATCACCGCATCGAACAGCCTTCAGAATGGCTCCGGCAGCCGTAGTCCGCCGATCCAAACCATGTCCCACATGATCCGCATGACAGGGCGTACGGTCCTCAAAGAGGACCTCACGACGTTCCAGTGAGCGACGACTGTACAGCCGCATAGAGGACACACCGCTGGCACTACCAGACCCGGTGGCGGCAGCCAACTCTGCTGTCATCCTACAAAACAAACAAGAATACAAACTCTGACCAAAAAACTATTAAGAAAAAACGCCAATTTAGATTAGGATATTATATGCTGCTGGCAAAACCTGATGACATGAAGACACCCGACCAGCAGTTGCAGACGGAAGAGGGGGCTGGATAAAGTCAATCTGCCGCCCAGGTGTCCTCCAGATTTCATTCTGTCAGAACCAGCGAGTTTTTAATTACATGCTTAGACGAAAATTCACAAGCGTGTTTTTGAGAACGCTTTGCCGTTTCTCCCTCCATGCAGAATATGCTAAGAAACAGGTTCGTTTGATGATTGAATATTTTTTACGAAAAAACCCCTAGGCATTTGGTTTTGCCTTTTCGGGGGAAAATAAACTGAAACCAGACATGTGCGCAGGAGGCAAAATTTTGGGGAGGAGGGGGAGTCGGCCGCCGCCTAAAAAGCGGAGTTTTCCATGTTTTGGCCACAAAAACCGTATTTTAGTAGCGTAGGCGACCATCTGGGAACCAGCTCCAGGTTTGGGAGTGGCGAAATTAAGCTGATCAAATAATACTGGCTTTTTCCTACAGAGGGGGGGGGCGAGGGTTGGCGCCCCCCTCCAGAAACCCTAAAGTACCCGAATTTTGAAAAATTTCTCCGGCTTCGCCTGACTTTCTAGCTATTTTAAGCTTAAATTTAGGTTAAAAATAGTTAATTTTGTAGCTCAGCAGCAAAAAATAGCTATTTTTTTTAGCATTTTTGAAAAGTCCCCCCCAGACCTGGAGGCACCGTCGTCCCCCCCAGAAATTTTTACCTAAGAAAAAGCCAGTAATATTATACAGAAAATAAGAAAGTCAAATATATACCAGGTGCGACCGAGTGAGCCTATTACCGTTTCTTTCTCGGACTGCCGCCAGACTTTGCCTTCAGCTCGTCGGTGGGTATCAGCTGTTCGCCGGGTCGAAACCAGACAATGGGCCCGTCGTTACTGAATCGGGGGGAGGGAATGCGAACCGCTGCCCAGGCACTCCATGGCATCATGGGCTTCAGAAAGGGACAGCTGAAACAACGCAAAAAATGTATGTACAATAAAAGCAAAAATAAAATTTTCAAAAAGAACAAACTTACACCATGTAGATAGAGAGACATGAAGGCAAGGTGTGGGAGGGGGAACTCAGACAGTGTTTCTGAGAGAAGACAAAAAGTATATAAATTTTATTGTGAAGTTTTATTTATGGAAAAATTTCAAAAGTGATCAAAACAAAATTTCAGCTGAAGATGTCCTCTTGAATAAGACTAATTCAGGGATCTTAGCATTTCATAATCGATAAATAAGGATTCCACGGTCTGGGAGCCAATTTGAAATTCCCATTCCATCTCGAATTAAGCCTTCACTATTTCCCCAATGTCCTTTCCTCTCCCGGAAATGTTGTTTCCTTCCCCCTTTACTGGATGCCCAAAAGCCTGCCAAAAATTAGGCATTATCAAAAAAATTTTTGACTGCCCCGGAGACTGAACCTAAAAAGCACAACTATACTAGCCAATATCCAGGCGGTTTATTTAAGGAACTTTTTGTGTTTTCCCACGAAAAATATTATATATATACGTATATATACTGCAAAAATACAAATTTCTGGATTTTTACCAAGCATTTCCCCCTACCCCATCCGTCGACAAAATCTCTATCAATAACTGCGCTGGACTCTAGAAAGTAGGGATGGGCGCGGAAAAACAGGACTGGAAAAAAGGTTTTTTCCGTTTTTCCTTTTTTTTCCGATGGGGTGGAAAAAATGGAAAAATATTCCTGGTGTTATTATAACAATTTTCACAGCGAAATATAATGTTTTCTGAACTTTTCTGGCAATTTCGCACTATTTACAACCTTTTCCGTGGGTCATAGTAGGTGGGGGTATGTTAAATCTGACGAAATTGTATTTGGGTTTTTTCGAAGCATCGGAAAAAAATGGAAAAATATTTGAGACATGTTCTGGAAGTTAATTTATGAAATCAGGACATTAAGAAACTATCAAAACCACTGTTTAATGAGATATTAAGACGATATTCAGACACTTGAGCTAATCCTGGGATTTAAGATTTTTTTGGCATGGAATGCGTGTACGTAACTCAGGTAAAGCTAACAATTCCATGTCAAACAGTGGAATGTTCACCCAAAACTGTTAATACGTCTGGTATTGCTTACTTTACGAGGTGTGTTACCTACGAAAACCACAGACCAGACTTCTAGCAGAACCGTTAAGGTATACAGAAGCCACCTGTAGTTTACTCTACAGTATCGTCTGCTGAAAAACTGATTCCTGTAATCAATACTGGAACCTGTGTAAGCGCTTGCGTAAGTGCACTACCCCGTGGGACTATTAAATATATTGAAAACTGCTTCTATGCATGCAGAAACATGAAATAACGTAACTTTTGGCACATTGGTGAATTTTGGGGTGATCGGAAAAAATGGAAAAAACCGGAAAAAACCAACCCTACTAGAAAGCAACCCTTCCGCAGAAAAAGCAACAAATTCACAAAGAACCATAGTCACCTGGCTTATTCCTTGGTATCTTTTTATGAAGGGGGGGCTCATCCAAAATGGGGGGGCATATATATTTTTGGAAAATTTTTCGAATTTTTGTGGGTTTTTGTGTAGAGTGCTAAAAATCACTAAATAAAAATGACTAGGTACGTAATCCTAAGTGGCTTTTAGGCTAAAACAGTAAATATTTCTTTAAAAATCCGGCAACGCCGGAAAAGTTTTTGGAAATTTAGGGTAAAATAGTAAAATTCGGCCAATTTTTGGTGTTATGGGCAGGGGGAGGTTGCAATTTATGGGGAAATTTCATGGAGGAGGCAGGAGGGGCTCCTCGAATGGGGACGGTCGCCGAATGGAGGGGGGGGGAGGCCCCCCACTAGGGATAAGCCAGATCGCAATATTATATATACTCGTGTAGTTCTACTAGACAGGGAGGACTGACCTTTCAAACATTTTCAACAGATCCGGATAGAAATTGCCCGACTCTTCCTGCCTGGTCCCAACCAGACTAACTGACATCATCGGCCCGCAGCGGTACGTACCCTGATGATAGGTTCGTCGAACCTCCTCCCTATATTGACCCACCGTTTTGGAGGCCACCTCTTGGCGACTGGTCAGAGAGCCAACCTTGACCGCAAGGGAAGGCGTACTGTCCGCAAGATAGTCCAACAAATCGGGGAGATAGGCAGCCGCGCCATGAACGACACCCATCACAAATCGGGGCAGGCCTCCGGCGTCTTCCGACAGGGCCAGCCTAAGGAATCGTTGAGCAAAGGAGTGCTGCTCGGCACTGGTCAGGCCGGCTAGATCTTTGGCATGACAACGAAGGACGGAGGCACCACCGTTCGGATGGGTATCGGCATGAATCAGATGGTCATATTTGCCCAGTGGGCCGTCCAGAAAATTTTTCAGCAGACTGAGGTTACTGGTCAGGGGCCCCGGGGTAACACTGGAAAGGGGAGGGGGTTTGGGCGGTTGGGTCACGTAGGGTAGGTTTGAGCTGGGCGCCCGACCGGCACCAAAACCCCGCCGGGACGACCTGGGCAGGGCAGGGGGTGCCGAAGGAACTAGACCTGATTTGGATAGATCGTTCAAGATAAGACTGGGCTGTAGATGTGGTTGTTGCAAACTTGAACAAGAATGAGAAGGAATAGAGTCTACAAGTTGATGGGTCACAGAAACGGGGGGTGTGGGAGGGTCATCCCCCACTGACCGCAGAGTGACCATGGGCCACTCTTCACTGGCAGTCGAACAGTGCTCCAGCATGAAGGAGGAAGCCCCACCAGGGGCCGGTAAGATGGTTGGGGGAGGTTCAGAAGACGACAGAATGTAGGGAACCGGGGCTAGGGGACATTCGGGGGGCATGGGAGAATCTGTTCTTGCAAGAACCGAACCACCTCCCAAAGCGGGGTTGGTGGAGCCCGTGGCAGCTGCATGGTGAAGTAGAAGTTGATAGGGCGAGACCGGCTTGACTTCAGGGGTGGCCGAGTCATGCTGCGACGGCTGACCTAGCTCTAACTTAACCCCGGGCGGCGGGTCCAGACTAGCCTGGCATGCCACTGACGACTGGACCAGGGCCGGCAGTTCGGCCTGGCTGCCGGCGTCAGTCAGGGTCAGAGCAGAGCAGAGCGTTTGACAGTCCACAGCTGTTGAGGCAATGCTTGCCGTTTGAGCTTCAGCCGAGCTCAGGCGGAAGCCGGATAGGCAGGTTTGCTGGGCTGCGGACAGGTGGCAGCGGGCAGGCGTGCCCACCTGTCCAGCCCGGTCCGTTGACCGGACAGGTGGCAGGTCCAGATGATGGCTGGGCCGACAGACAGTTAGGCGGGGCCGGGCCGTTTGCTGGCCGCTGTCCTGAGTTTGCGGAGTTGCGGGAGTTTGACTGTACTGATTTTGACGAGCAGGACAAGCCGTTGTGAGTGACGGTTTGGTGGTTCGGGACGGCCGGCCCGGACCACCACGCGATGGACGGCCGGCTCGTGACCGTTGCCGACCAGGCGATTTCACAGCAGATTCCATCGAGCAATTGGGATCGGCTGTTGTCGGTTGGGAAGGAAGGATGGAAGTCCCAGGATCAGCAACAGAGGAAACTGAAAGGATTGAGATGGGACCGCAATCGGGATCACTGCGGGCGGTGGTGGTGCTGGTGGTGGAAGTGGGAATATCCTGAGAGGCGGGCAGCCGCCCGTTGGCCACTCCTTTGGAGGTGGATGCGATCGGAGTGGACCCACCTCCTGAGGTGCCGGAGGAAATCAGATCTAGTCCCACCGAAGGGCCCAGTTCCACACTATCCGCATCCGAGTCCGAATCCTGCAGCTCTCCGGTCGTAGCAGCATCGTCACCATTTCGCTGGCGGGACGAAACTAGAAAACCGAGACTGTCAGCCTTTTCAGACAAGTCAGTAGAGGGGGCCTTGGAGCGTTTCGATGGAGCTCGGCCATTCGGAGGTAGAGGAGGATAGGACGCCCGTTTCTGTACCACTGCACCACCACCACCACGGGGTGCCCGGGTGGCACCACATTGCCCACGCCAGCCCCGTGCTCCGCGACGTCGTACCGCGCCACGCTGCAGCGAAGCTTGCTGAGGCGGTAGTGGCAACAGTGCCCCGGCAGTAGGAGGAAAACTATCAGTCATTTGAGCAGCGCTATAGGGAGGTCCTGAAAATACTGAGGATATAGCCGGCAGGGCACACCCCTCAGCAACTATTGGCGATGCAGAAGTGCTCCAAGGAGGAGCAGCTGCCGTTATTGGATTACTATGGCTGCGCTGCGGCGCGCAACCGCCTGACGCCGAGCTGACGTCGCTCGTCAGCAGAGCAGGCGAGGCGGAGGCGGCAGACTCAGGCTGGGACGACGAACGATGACGCTTACGACGCAGCTCTAAAACAGAAAAATAATCACCAAGACTCTCCCTATGCAAACATACGTACATGATGTAACACAATTGTACCATAAAAATAAATCCTTGGAGTTTAAGATGATAAACATGATCGCTGATTTCTGTTTAACGAGAATTCTGCAGAGAATATTTTTTACTGGAAAGAAGTGTTTGGCAAATTCCAAACTAAACCTGACTGGGCTTTTTCTAGGTGAAAAAAGGTAGGGGTGGGGGTAGCCCCCACCCCAGTAGTGTGTGTAAGAGGGGGTGACAAAAAAACGGCTTAAAAATGCTAAAATGCGGCAAAAGTCGCCAGTTGAGTTCTCTAATGTTCTTAAACTAGTAATGGGCACCGGATATTATTTCATATTCGGATATCCGCCAATTTTGGGGTAAGTCACTAGCGGATACAGGATTTGATGACGGGGGAGGTAAACTTTTTTCACAGAGGGGTCTGGGGGGGGCGGAGCCCCCAGAACTTTAAGACATTTTTTTGTTTTTGCAATAAAATCGGTCTTCGGATCTTTAATTCTTTTAATTTTAAAGAACTAAGAATTAGGCTGAAGAAAACTTTGCTATTTTACAGCTGAAGTTTAAGTTTTTCTTCATTACGCTAAGCTGCGAGTTTCTATCATACAGCCAAGCCACAACCTTGATCTCAAAAATATATACGTATATTGTATTTTCAAAGAAATTTTTGAAAAATTTTAGAATGTTAAAATTTTTGTCAAAAATTTTTTATTTTTCATTGCTTTGATTGAAATATAAACGAACATCCGGATATTTTTCTCACATCGGATATTATCCGGGTATAAAAATTATCCGGATATTCAGTGCCCATCACTAGCTTAAACATCAAGTTGCAGTAAGTACCAAAATCCACGATTTTTACCAAAAAATTCCGAGGAAGCCTTTTGAAAGTTTTTACCCCCCTCCCCGGGCCCGGACCCTCCCGGGAAGCCCCCCCCCCCCCCGAAAAAAAACCTAAAAAATACCCTGTACAACACAAGTCACACGTTCGTACTTTTTCCACAATAAATCTTTGGAATTCGAATGGTAATCTTTTCCGACTTTTGTCCTCCTCCTCCTCCTCCTGCTCCTGCAGACTCTGCGCGGGACTTGCTGGCCTTGGAAAACGCAAGGATGGCCAGATCCCGTAGTCGGGCCACCTCCGGAGGGGGCAGAGCCCCATAGGAGCCGCACTCGTTCGACACTACAGGGGGCAGCACAGGAGCCGTGCTGTGGTGGTGCTGCAGCACCGACGTCGGCGTCGTTTCATCACTACTGCTGCCAGTGGCTTCCGGTTCCAGATTGCTAACAACGCCCTCAACAGCACCCCCAGAAAATTCTCCTAGAGTTGGAGTGGACACGGCCGATCTGCCAGAATCCTCTGCCAACTTCTGAACCAGGGGAGTTCGACGCAGTTTGACGGGCCGGCTGGTTGTGGGGGACCCGGAACCAGAGCCGGATCCGGTACCCGACAGTTTTTTCCGGGACAGACGGGGGGAACAGTCCATGGGGGAGCCAGGAAGAGAAATGGGAGAACCAGGGGGCAGTCCTGAAGAGAAGCTTGGCATGACAGGTGGTCCTGCCGTTAGCACTGGACCTCCTACTCCACCCCCAAGTAGCCCTGGATCAAAGGGACCACCCACGCCTCCGCCCACGTCATAGTCCCAGTTGGCTGATGGACGTCCACCAAGCATGAACGACAAGCGACAACACCTTGGTAAAAAAAAGTGCAAACTATCAAATCTAAACAAGAAAGCAGTAAAAAAGCACAACAACCAACGCATCATACATAACAATTGGGAAATCACAGATGTCGTGAAAAGGAGGTGATTGGAAAGCAAATAGGGAGGGAGATCTCGCGGCTCCCTCCATGATTTTCGAAGCTTAAGGTGGTGGTATCCCTTTGCAGTGCTTTTGTGGTGATTTTTTAAGACGCTATAACTTTCGCAATTTTGGGAATTGGAAAGAGCTTAATACATTAATTAAAGCTTATAATCAGCACATTCACATGAGCTTACCAAACTTGCAAAATTAGCAAAAAATAAGCAAAAATTTTCCGACATAACGGCAAAGCATAGACCAAACATTTTCGAACACCGATTTTTCAAAAATGCGGAACCAGACAAAATTTCTTATTGCACTATCATACAGAGGACATGTGGGCCGAGGGACGTTTTTTTGGGTTTCGCTCAGTGTCACTTAACGGTTGACAAAATTCACAAAATGCATGGAGACACCAAAGTTTTTAAGTTTGCACTAAATTTTCTAGAAACTGGGAACGTTTTAGCCAAAACCAAGAAAAACGTCCCTCCGCAATAGTACGAATTTCCACTTTGGCGAAAATCTTCGGAATCTGTTGACTAGTTTTTGCGAAATCGATGTCTAAAACAAAATAACCGCAGTTTTGCCAAAATGGTTTTCCGGCTAAATCTCTAGCTGAAAGCAATAAAGTCCGGCTAGTAGGGATTCATAAAATGTATAGCGCGGCGGGAAAAAACCCAAATTTTCGAATTTTGGCTGTAACTTTTTTATTAAGCGACAAATCGAAAATTTAACGATAACTACCACGAGGCCTTGCGAAGAGCTTCAAAATGAGCCATAAAACGTCTCTCTATCACTTACGGTTGGTGAAAAATTTTCGACCAAACCGATGGGAAAAAACCCAATGCGGGAAAAAACCCATGGGCGGGGAAAAAAACCCAGCCGAATTTTTTGCTGCAAGCATGCCAGAACGGTTTTGACTATACCATTCGAAAGAGCGGGTCATTTTTAGTACATCTGAATCATAAAATATCAATATTTTTGCAAATAATCATGTAAAATTGACTTTTCAAAATTTCGTATGTTTAACACGTAAACATAGGCAAATTTTGGAAATTTTTGAAATTTGCTTAATTTCTGCAGTTTGCATCCTATCACATAGAAAACGTGTTTTTATTGCATTTAAAGCCAAACCCGACCTATTTTAGTGAAAAATTAGCGGTTTTTGGCGAAATTTGAAAATTTGGCTTGAAATGGCACCATCTCAGATTTTGGCCACCTGGACCTCACATAGAAGGTCGAACCCAGGTAAAATCTATACAAAATTAACCAGGAGGCTCTACTGAGCTAAGAAATGCATGAATTTTTCCTTTGCTACTAATGGTTAGTAAAAAATTTCATTTTGAAATTTGGGTTTTTTTCCCGCACATGGGTTTTTTTCCCGCCGAGACTAGGTCACCTCCAGGTCGCACCACAGGTATTAGAGCCAAATTGCATATATACACCATCGTGAAGTTCGAGACATATCCTCTGTGAAACTATAATCCGTTTTGGGCTAAGTCTTTCCAGTAGTTCAGGGTGACCCCCCAAAGTTGACCCTGCCTGACCCCCATGTTGGGACCAAAAATTCCAAAATTTTCAAAGTCCCAAAAAATTTGCTGAGAGGCAGGGGGAACTACAACAATATACCCTCTAGGCAGTGGCGCACAAAGGAACTTTTTCCCGGGGGCGCGGACCTCAGAAAAATTGGGGGGGGGCAGGGGCGTATCCAGGATTTTGAATAGGAGGGGGTTTTAACTAAAATTAACTGAAAAGGAGGGGGTTCTGAGAACAATTTGCACTTTTTGTAATGGAGTATTGATAAAAGTTAACTCAAAAGGAGGGGGTTTCAACCCCCAAAACCCTCCCCCTGGATACGCCCATGGGGGGGGGGGGGGTCTGGGGGCATCGCCCCCCAGAGTTGAAAAATTTTGGACACCAACGTTTAAAATGCAAAAATAAGCGTAAATTCAGCAAAAATAAAAAAATTTCGCGCCGACGGCGCGAAAATTTTTGGAAAAGTTTAAAAAGTTGCTATTGAAAGGTTTAAAGCGCTGAAATAAGGGTAAATCAAGCAAAAGTGAGGTAAATTTCGCGCCGAAGGCGCGAAAATTTTTGAAATTTTACGTCCGCGCTACGCGCGGACAATAAAAATTTTCCTTTACATCTGGTTTCGGGGGGCGGCCGCCCCCCCGCCCCCCCTTATGTGCGCCCCTGCCTCTAGGGTAGATTTGGACGCTCTTTAAGATAGGCTATTAAAATCCGATCTAGCTCATATGGGTGACCCACACTGGCGATGGGTTTTTTCCCGCATATCGGATTGGGTTTTTTCCCGCCGCGCTATACGTTTGGACGCTGTATCGATCGAGTCTAAATGGACAAAAATTGTTCGTAACGTTTGGCAGTAATTTTGAAAAACTGATTTCCTCGAAAATGGCCATGGTTTGATCCTCAAAATGGTTTTTTGCTTATACATACTAGGGGGGAAAATGCCCTCGACGGGCAACCAACTTGGTAGAATAGGGAAAGACTTGAATGTTAAATACACGGTGCATGGTTACAACTGAGATTCTGCTGAAGCGGAAAAATGCCGTTTCTCAGCGACTAAAATGACAGAAACCAGCTTTGTGCGACGAATAGGGAATCTACTCGGCGACTAAAATGAAAGAAACCAGCTTTGTGCGCCGAATAGGGAATCTACTCGGCGACTAAAATGAAAGAAACCAGCTTTGTCGCCGAATAGGGAATTCCCTCCTTCCGCCCTATTCGCGCGAACTTATCGTCTTTCGGGAGGAAATATATAGGTAATTATTCTGTTAGTAACTGCAAACGTAAGCATTGCGCTCAATATGACATTTGCCGTACCGGTTGCGTGGAGGCTAGGGCAGGGGTGGCGCTAGATTAATTTCTTTTTGAGCTACCTGATCCGTAAATATTTTATGCATACAACCGCTAGCAGGACCAACAGAAAGCAACAATAAGTATATATGCAGTTTAAACAATTTGTGGTCGACAGTCCTTGTGCTAAAACATATACAATCAATAGCATTTCATTTTATATAATGTTTGATTGTATCAATTCTCGGCAAGATCAGCACAGAGCACACCTATATATATGCTCTCAATGTTTCTGATAGCACATCGAAGACAGCGTATTTATGTCTGTGAAAACCTTGACTTACGTAAGTGCTTGATAAAACTGTTGTTTTGCATTCTGAAGTAATTCTGCCATTCTGAAGCTCTCTCATTATTCAGCAAAGCAACACATAGCAGGCTTCAAAGTTCGCGCGAATAGGGCGGAAGGAGGGAATTCCCTATTCGGCGACAAAGCTGGTTTCTTTCATTTTAGTCGCCGAGTAGATTCCCTATTCGGCGCACAAAGCTGGTTTCTTTCATTTTAGTCGCCGAGTAGATTCCCTATTCGTCGCACAAAGCTGGTTTCTGTCATTTTAGTCGCTGAGAAACGGCATTTTTCCGCTTCAGCAGAATCTCAGTTGTAACCATGCACCGTGTATTTAACATTCAAGTCTTTCCCTATTCTACCAAGTTGGTTGCCCGTCGAGGGCATTTTCCCCCTAGTTTCGCTTATTTTTCCGCTGCAGAGAAAATCATGTCAGAGAAGTTGCATATATACACAATGTAAGCAAAGCTAGCTACCGCAAACAGGCTGGATGAAAACGTTCTAGTTCAACTGAATGTATTTGCTGAAACGAAAAAATGTCTGTTAATAGCCTTTTCAGAACTTTATACATGGTGCGTCATCTTAGGCTGGAAGGCCACTGTTCATGGCCTCTACCGAACATTATACACGGACGGAGCGTTATCTTAGGCTGGAAGGCCACTGTTCATGGCCTTTTCAGAACTTTTTACACGGTGCGTCATCTTACGCTTGAAGGCCACTGTTCATGGCCTCTACAGAACATTATACACGGAGCGTTATCTTGGGCTGGAAGGCCACTGTTCATGGCCTTTTCAGAACTTTTACTCGGCGCGTCATCTTAGGCTGGAAGGCCACTGTTCATGGCCTCTACAGAACATTATACACGGGGCGTTATCTTAGGCTGGAAGGCCACTGTTCATGGCCTTTTCAGAACTTTTTACACGGTGCGTTATCTTAGGCAGGAAGGCTATTTTAAAAGCCAACCAGCACCGTAACCTTGGATATGCAGTTATATATACATGACAAAAGTTGCTCTGCTCATTTTGGGCTTTCATTTAAAACCAAATTTGACAACTTTTGGAAATTTTGATTTTTGACCAATTAGGACCCTTGCCAGGGCGCCACAGGTCGCCAGAGACCAATTTGGAGGGGTTCTCCAATGAAATAAAATGTTCGCCTCACCGAGGGCTTTCATTTGATACCAAACTTGGAAACTTTTCAAAAAATCGATTTTGGACCGGTCCGGACCCTGGTCACGGCGCCACAGGCCGCTGGGACCAGTTTGGAAGGTCCTCCAAGGAGTAAAAGGTCGGCCCGAAAAAAAAAGCAAGAAAAAGGAGTAACCTACACATTTTGTAGGAGGCAAGCGTCATACATTTAGGTGACAGACAAGACTGTTCTCCTGACGGGGAGAGAAAAGGAAAAAAATATAAAAAATAAAATAAAATAAATAAAAAATAAAATAAATAAAAATAAATAAAATAAAATATATATAATAAAACGCGACCATGCATGAAAACGTCACTAAGTATGAGCTGAAGAGTTCAAGGGGGAGGGGTGTTGAGGATTGTTAAAAGAATAATATAATATAAAATAAATTATAAATAAAAAAAATTAATATATATAATATATATAAAAAAAAAAAAAAAGGGCTTTCATTTGATACCAAACTTGAAAACTTTTCAAAAAATCGATTTTAGACCGGTCCGGACCCTGGTCACGGCGACACAGGCCATTGGGTCCACTTTGGAGGGGTTCACCGATGACAAAAAATGTTCGCCTCACCAAGGGCTTTCATTTGATAGCAAACTTGGAAATTTATTTAAAAAACCGATTTTCGACCAGTCCGGACCCTGGTCAGGGCGCCCCAGGCCGCTGGGTCCACTTTGGAGGGGTCCTCCAATGACAAAAAATGTTCGCCTCACCAAGGGCTTTCATTTGATACCAGACTTGGCCACTTTTGGAAAAATCGATTTTTGGCCATTTTGGACCGGTCCGGACCCTGGTCAGGGCGCCACAGGCAGCTGAGTCCACTTTGGAGGGGTCCTCCAATGACAAAAAATGTTCGCCTCACCAAGGGCTTTCATTTGATACCAGACTTGGTCACTTTTGGAAAAATCGATTTTTGGCCATTTTGGACCGGTCCGGACCCTGGTCAGGGCGCCACAGGCCGCTGAGTCCACTTTGGAGGGGTCCTCCAATGACAAAAAATGTTCGCCTCACCAAGGGCTTTCATTTGATACCAGACTTGGCCACTTTTGGAAAAATCGATTTTTGGCCATTTTGGACCGGTCCGGACCCTGGTCCGGGCGCCACAGACCGCTGGATCCACTTTGGAGGGGTCCTCCAATGACAAAAAATGTTCGCCTCACCAAGGGCTTTCATTTGATACCAGACTTGGCCACTTTTGGAAAAATCGATTTTTGGCCATTTTGGACCCGGTCCCCGGTCCGGACCCCTGGCCAGGGCGCCACAGGGGTCCGGGCGAAACCTACTATAGCCTATGCTGTAGTGCTCCCGCACCCCACCCCAAACCCCAAATAAGAGAGACCTGCTCACTGTAGATATTTCTGTAGAAGAGGTTAAAGTTGGAGTTGCGACACGGTAGGGCCCACCACCATCAGGGTGCCCCCCAGCCACATGGATAGGTCCTAGAGCGAAACTAATGGGCCATTTAGATTCACCATATAGGGGTTCCTATTCGAATACGAAACCTCAGCCGAGCAGCTCTTATGTATAGGGCTGCCTACTCCGTAGGCCCAGACCCCCCCTTTTACACGTTAACTTTCGACCCCTGGCCATGGCGCCACAGGGCACCGACCGACGTCCTATATAGCCTATGTTCATATTCACGTTAGTACCTTCCTACATGCACAACATGAGAGCCCGGCTACGCTCGCTCCGTTCTATTTCAAATAATGAAGCTAATAGATTTTGGTTAGTTTTTTCGGGGGTCAGTTTGGGGGTCCCCACCGGGGGGGGTGGGGCGATCTGGGCGGGTCCGGGAACCGCAGAAAGTAATTTCCCCGGAATTGAGGAACTTTTTGTACAAAAAAAACCTAAAATAGTAGGGTGCTGAAGGGTCTTCCGACCTGCACCCCTGGGGGAAAAAAAAAAGAGGAGAAACGCGACCCGCGCGGGGGGCCAATTTTCATATCTCAAGATCCACCCGGCCGATCCGGCTGAAATTTTCACAGCATGTACCCCTGCCCACAGGCTCTTCACACACCAAGTTTCAGCCCGATCGGTCCACTCCTCCGCTGGCCACAGGCCAAACAATGTCCAGATTATACACATTGCGTCAAATTTTCCCTATTCTAGGGGGAGCGCTAACGCGCTCCCCCTAATATAGTGACTTAACCACTGGAGATAGCTCAAAGGTTGTAAAAGCAAAGATGATCATTCGTGTGTCCTCTTCCCAGCCATCACAACCAATCCGGTGTCTGGTCTACCTACTGGAAGCCTAAGGCCAAAAACCAAAACTTTCTTCTCTTTTGACCTAAAAAACCGGGACTGGTCCCTGAATGTTAGAGAGCACGGAAATAGGTTATTTCGCAAGTTTTAGACCTGTATGAGTCAAAAATACCCAAAAGGAAACCAGCACCTTAAACGACGTATTTATACACAAAACATCACGTTGTATTCTATCTGGGATAGCACCGGAAAAACGGTTTTGCAATCTTAGGCATGCAGCGGTGCCATAGTTTCAGGGGCGTATCCAGGATTTTAAAAAGGAGGGGGTTCAACCCAATAAGGGGGGAGGTCCGAGCCTAATTTTTCCTCAAAAATGGCCAAATTTGGGAAAAAATAGCTAAAAATTCGAAAAGTTTTCCGAAAAAGGGGGTCCTGACCCCCTGGATACGCCCCTGGGTGTGCGGAGCAAAAACTGGAAAAGGGGCCATACATGCGCAAGGGGTGTATATACTGATACCAGGTATATACACCCTAATTTCTGGAGGGACCGCGCAGTGCGCAAGCAAAGTCAGAGGGTCAGAGGCAGTGAAAGCGACACGGGCACCATATATATATATATATATATATATATATACACTCATAATGTCAAAGTTGCGCATGGTAGCAACCACTAGCGTAGCCAGAAAAAATTTCGGCGGGGGGGGGGGGGGCAAACTTTTTTTCGGGAATTGCGGGGACGGAGTACCCCAGTAATAATTAATAGTTAAGGAGCAGTGCTTGTTCATGCACCCAAATGATGCAGAAGGTGGTCAAAGTAGACCAAATTAGGGATATTTATTGGCACTCATTTTTTAGTGCAAAACACGTAAATACACGAGTCGAAACCTTCCCTAGATTTTCTTCGGTGGAGGGGCCGGGGGGTGGGCGCCCTCCTATCCAACCCCATTTTTTGTAGCTCCCTCCCCCCACTAATTGGGTCCACACAAAATGTCAAATTTTGAAGTTTTTAGGTCGAAATTATCAAGCGACCCTGTAAAAAGTGAATTCATGCCTCGCATACGTATAACCATGGCGTGAAGTATTACATTAGCGTTGCCCAGTCAATACGTAGCTCGGCTTCAGTACCCAACAAATTTTCAAAGAATTTCTGGCAAGATCCACCAGATATTATCGTTTTCGCCCTTTTTATATAAAAACCTTAATCATAGGTGTAACAACGGAGATTTGGGCTGGGGGGCCCTCCCCCGGAATTTTGGGGGGAGGCCCTTTTTAGACCCCCGCAAACCTCCCCCAAAAATTTTTTCTATTTTTATGTCAAAAATCGCACTTTCAGCCATTGCTAATGCCAAAAAACATTCAACTATGAAGTAATTTGGACATTAGACAGGGGTTTTAAACTCAAAAACTTCATTGCCAACATGTTTCTGTCTAAAATAAGGTCAATATTGAGCCAGAAAGTCCATAAAACCGTTAAAAACGTGTATTTGTCGCAATAATAAACACTTTACGCCCAAAATTTGGACTGTTTTTGAAAAATTTTGCAGAATTTACCCTAAAAATACCTAAGTTTTGGCCAGTTGGGGGGGGGGGCGGGGGCCCCCAAAAATCATCCCATCCGGCCATCCCCCCTACTTAAAACAGTTTTGAACGGCTTTGAATAGGGGAAAGGTTAGGTTGTGGTTTTCCTCATTTGCCCCCGTGTCTATCAACAAACCAACTAACCACAGGTGGAGAAGGGGGAAATTTCTCTTTCCTCGGCGAAGTCGCCCACAGCCACAAGGGGTTTCGAAATTGCTCCGACAGACAAGGGTAAGAAAATTGTCCAAGAAAAAGTTTTACGACTAAAATTTCCAAAAATTTTCAGGCTTCGCCCTACACTTTTTCACATACAAAATCACTGTTTATTGCTAAAAAACGGCCGAAAAACGTTGTTTTTGATAAAAAAAATCGGTTTTTGTTAAAAAATTACAAAAATCGCTAAAAATACGCTTTCAAAAGTACGCTTAAGAAATATTGCTCTCACAAGGGGTACTCAAATTTGCTTCAACAAGGGTCAGGGAAATTTGACCTCCCGTTCATGTATGAATTCAACCCAACCCCAAAAACTAAATTCCGCATTGTAGGGGGAGAAGAGGGGAGGGGGGGGCGTCGCGGTCGACATGTTAGTACACCACACCCCGGTGAAAACACAGGAATTACATCAACCTATAATTCAAATACAAACGCGATCTACCAGTCTATTTTTTACTTCATACTCATCTAATCTAAAACATATGTAAGCTATGTATCGAAAATAATTTTGCTTCAGCTAAATTATCACTTTTTTCAAACTCAATATACGTACAATTTGTTGAAATTAGGATTTAAATTTTCGACAAATCCATTCAAATTCATTCTCTTTCAAACAACTTTCTGCAATTTATTTTCCCCTTCCCCTCCCAGCAATATCTATGTTTAGAAACCCCCCAACATAGCTAGCTACGGCGGCCGCCATACTTGTTCCACAAATAAACACGTAGTGTAGAAATTACGCCTGTGTAGACTGGGGGCAAGCAAAGATCGCTCAATATTTTCCACAAAGTAGACGCTGTGTCGTGTGTTTGTTGCTTCACAAGCAGTCACGTGGTTTTCGGCAATTCTGATTGGTCGGGGCAGTAGCAACGATAGACTCTAGTTGGTCGGTTTTTGAGCTGAAACTGAAGCCAACCAATTGAAACTTTTGGGGTCCGCCTTAGTCCTGAAATTCCGCCCCCCATTTCAGTCTCCCAGTTTTATTTCAGTCAGTAGTTGGCGCTCAAATTTGTGTGTGTCTCAGAAGTTCTTGTTCTCTCGCTCTGCTTGCATTTTGTTCAAGTTTCCATTTCGTCCACTGCACAGAATGTCGACCACAGAAGCCACCGGTGGTGATGAGCCCGCACGTAAGGTGAAGAAGATGGATCCTCCTGCTGCTGAAGATGAGGAAGCCTCCAAAGACTACGACGCGGAGACGCAGAAAGCCCTCGAAGAAATCGACGCCTGTCAAAATGAGATCGACCAGCTGAACGAAAAGGCCTCCGAGGAAATTCTGAAGGTGGAACAGAAGTACAACAAGCTGCGGAAGCCCTTCTTTGAGAATCGCAACGATCTGATCAAAAAGATTCCCAACTTCTGGGTCACGGCTGTATCCTTTTGCGCTGGTTTGAAAGGATTTTTTAATTTAAATTTTGAATTATTTAAATTTGAATGAGATTGTGGAGAAGTGTGTAGCGATTTTAGATATGTACGTATTTTGTTGGTGGCAGCGATTATCCTGTTTTGTAAGACAGTAGTGCAACCAACCTTAATTTCCAGACCTCTTGTTTTTGAATTGTCTGGACTTTTGATTTTACGGATCTTTTCGGATATTTTAATCGAAATTTAAATGTAGTCTTACCCAAGTGAGTAGTGAATTTAGATTTTCTGTAAATTTTTGTGGTTTACTTTGGAGAAAAGTTATATACAGGCGCATCAAACAACCTTGATTTGCAAAGAGAGACCTCTTTGTTTATTTTTACCTCCAGCAAATGACCTTGATTTTGACATTCCTCTTTTGCGTAATAATTTTGAACTCCATAACTGACAGCGAACTCTTTTCTGTCTAAATTTCGCCAATTCATTTGATTGGACCAGCGGCCGCTTGACAAAGACAAGCAGCGAAAACCGAATAGGTAACAGCATTTTTATACTTTTCCAGTAGTTTTTCTAATTTCTACGTACGCTTCACTGCTTGAAAAACTAATTGGGGTTTCTTTATATATAACACTGGCATTTATTTGTTATGGCATTTATTGCCTTTGTGTTGTGTTAATGAGTAATTGCAAGGATTCAATAAACTGTTAAGGTTTGCTGATTGACTAATATGTTCAAAGCGCAATTTCAAAGGTAATTCATCCGTTTTGAACAAAATTTCTATAATCTGCGCTTGAATGAGGTTACTTCATTGCTTTTCCAAAACTTCTTGAGTTGTTCAATTTAACTCCTAGATTATGAAAATGCTGAATTTTGATTATATAACTAACCTCTAAACAAAATTTATATATATATATATATATATATATATATATATATATATATATATATATGTATATACGTACGTAACATCCTCTTTAGTTTTCCGAGTTTTATCTGCGTTATTAGCATTTTTTTAGCTGGCAGCATTTTGAATCTTTCTAATTTAGCGCGCTTTGCAAAGGCCACGTGACTGACACGTGTTGTTGTTCCCAGAAGACTATGGTTGCTTTTTTAACCCGAACCTTTTTTGTCCGCACCTATCTCAATTAGTTAATTTATCCTCAACAATTAACGTCAGTTTTTACCCAAGTTTTTTATTTGATTTTCAGTGCTAACTTTGCTCTCTGTCCCAGGTCCTTGCTAAATTGATTTCATTCAGTCATACGTCTATATACGTACGCACATGCGTGATATACGTATATATACATTATATGACATGCGTGGCCATTGTGTTCATATATACGGCCTATGTACAAAGTACGTATATGTGGAAAACTTGCTCCAGCCAGTGACTGGTTATTTTCGCTGCTGGGCGCACTGAATTTTATAATTCACAGAAATTTGATGTCTAATAAAATGGAAACTGATAAATGCTTCCAGGTTTAAAAGGATAGAAAGGTGTCAAGACGTGTTATTGCAAATCGATAATCGATTTTAACCTTTCCTCCCTGAGGTTAGGTACGCTCACTTCAGGCCACACTGGCGCCGGTGCCCTGCATCCAACCTACGTTAAACAGTGGCAATTCGGAAATTTTTTGCCGGGGGCGGGCCTAACAAAGATTTGAATAAGATTAAATAAGGTCTGAAAGGCAAAAACTAGCCTAAAATTTGGTAACTGTAGGCAGGCGCGTAGCCAGGGGGGGCATGTCCCTCCGAAATCAGAGACGAAAGAAAAATTTTCTCTCAGCAGCAAAAGTTAATATATATATATATATATATATATATATATATTCCGAAAAAATTCGGCTGCTGTGCTAACTTTTCACGAAAATTTCCCTTATAGCACCAAATTAAGCGGACTTCCTTCCACTGAGTTCGGGTGAAGCAAAATTTTCGGAAAATGTTTGGCTTGCCCCCTCCGAAATTTTTTGAGTCTTGAAAATCTGCAAAAAGGTTGCTATTTAAAGGTAATTTATATACATTTGAACGTTATGACCGTGCTGTGCTCGGACATTAAAATATTTCCTTACGTCTGGTTTTGGAGGGGCGCCCCCCCTAAGTGCGCCGGACTTTAATTAATTTTTGATTGGAATCTCTGATGAGTCATTTTTCCTTAACTGGCTCTGTTGAATCTGTGATCGGTTCAGTTTGTGAATCATCCTCAGATCTCTGCCATTCTGGACGAAGAAGAGGAAGAGTGTCTCCATTATCTCACAAAGTTGGAGGTATGGACTTTATCCCGACGAAGGTAGTTTTTTGGGGGGGAGAGGAGAGGGATGGGTGTATGCCGGAAAAAGGCATCGGTATTTTTCAGCAGCCCTCGATTTGTTTCCTTATATACATTTGAAAATTGCTTAAAATTTTGATGGTGACCTTTTGAAATTCTAAACATTCTCAAAAATAGTCGGGATTTATTGTGAGTAAGTTCACAATACGTCTACAAGTTTTAGTCCCTTAAACGTTCGATCCCCATCTCAGGTCCGGAGTTGTCGGGTCGGAGGTGCTGTACATAGTGACACGTGTTACTTTCGTTCGTTCTTTCATTTGCTTAACCTGTTGTCAGACCTCGGCCACTGGAGGTATTATTTTACAGACTTCCAACATGAGTTCCTTTATGCAGAGAGAAGATCATGATTTCATTTTTGGATGTTTTCATTTGTTGTCGGCAGCTGTTCAAGGCCTTCTTGCTGGCTTTTTAATTTGTTTCATTTTATTTGGGTATATATTTCTTTTTATTTTAGGTTGAAGAGTTTGATGACATCAAGTCAGGCTATCGGATCAAGTTCCACTTTGAGGAAAATCCGTTCTTTGAAAACGATGTCCTCTGCAAAGAATTCCATCTAGGCACAAGTGGTGAACGCTAATTGACCTTTAAAATTCTGGCTTTTTCCTCTAGTGGGTGGGGGCGTTTTCCCGAAAGAATGGTGAAAACACGGCTGCTAACAATTGTGGGTAGAGGGCAACCGTACAATTTTGCCCACCACCGAGATCCTATTTTTTTCGAACACTTTGGGATGCCGATTCGACTTTCCACTTCTTCGTTGAGAGGATTTCAAGTCAGGGAGAGGGGTACATCTTACCTGTAGGTGAAAGCCAGACACATGTAATTATTTAGTTTAGTTTTTGTCAGTTTTCCAAGCTGATCGACTGTGGTGCTTTCTTCCACAATCAATTTTTCCGTGGAAATTTGAGATAAAGATTTAGATTTAAAATAAATTCCGGACTTTCAAAATTTAGACTGGTGTTCAATTTTTGACAATTTATTTTTGTGTTCTTTTTTCTTGCTGCTGCAGGCGATCCCACATCCACATCGACGGAGGTGAAGTGGAAGGAGGGCATGGATCTGACGAAGAACGCTGCGGACGAGGGGGCCAAGGCGGGCTCGAAGCGAAGTCGACCCTCCTCCGCACCGCGGACCTTCTTTTCCTGGTTCGCCGACAATTCGGATGCCTCGGCCGATGATGTGGCTGAAGTGAGTGGCCGAGGGGTGGTGCATTTTGTAACGGTCTTTTGTTGATCAATTTATTTCGTGATGTTGTGGGAAGTTTCGAGATATAACACTCTGTTTACTGGCATTTTTTATGGTTTTGAAAGTGGGGGGCGGCTTCTCCCCCCCCCCTAGGTAGGGGAAGGTTGGGGGGGGCGAACTAAAGGTATATCTAAATTTTCCTAAATTTTTATTGAACAATTAGTACTTTTAAGGTAAAAACGCAATCGAAGCTTAAAAGGAAGTTATAAGTCCATAAATTAGCTACAAATTGAGAAAATGTTGGAGCAGTTGATCTCAAAAACAATTTTTCGACACTTTTTGGCGACCCCCAAAAACGTGATTGGGGGGACCCCACCACTAAAAAAATGCCAGTTTTGCAGGGTATTTTTTAGGCATTTTTTTTCGGGGGGGGCTTCCCGGGGGGGGGAAGATTTTTTTGCAAAAATGAGCCAAAAATTGGTATTTTTTGGCGTATTTTGCATGGTGAAACGCAAAAAGTTCTCAAAAATGCCAGGATTTAACCTAAAAATAGCTATTTGTCGAAAAAATCTCCGGCGAAGCCGGAAATTTTTTGAAAATTGGCCTATTTTTGGCAAAAATTTGGGCCTCCAAAAAATCCGGGGGGGGGGGAAGCAAAAATCCCGGGAGGGGGCGATTTCGGGGGGGGAAGGCATTTTCGGGGGGGGGGGGTGGGTGCCCCGCCCCCCGCCCCCCCCCCCCCTGTAAAAAAGACCCTGGTTTTGGGCTGTAGATTTGTTGTTCTTTGGGGTGGAAAGATGACGTCAGGAGTCAGGCCAGAGACTGCGTTTAACATTGATATTTCTGTGTTACGCGGTTTGGTCTTATTAGATTTCTTTTTGAGCGCCTCTAATTTCGCATCTGTCCGCCTATATGTATGTGGCATTGTCAGGTATGCCCAATTCATGTCTGTGTCTGTCTGCCTACACAGTGTGCGAAGTTGTAGCCCATCGCCAGCACACCACTGTTAGCTCATGTTAGCATTTTTTCAAACGTGTCTCTATACTTTTCGCCTCCGGCGGAATTTTCCATTTTCCCTTTTTGTTCATTTTTTAGGTGATCAAGGACGACATGTGGCCGAATCCCCTGCAGTATTTCCTTGTCCCTGATATTGATGTGGGCGAAAACGGCATGGAGGGCGACAGGTGCGTTGACAAATTTATATACTTTTTTCAAATCAATGTTATGGAGAGGGCTGCTTGTTTTCGCTCTGGTTTTTGTTGATTTTTGGGAGGGGGGATTTTTTTTGTATAGCGTGGCGGAACAAACGCAGTCCGAGATGCGGGAAAAACATCGCCAGTGAGTGTGAGTCATCCATATGAGCTAAAGCGGGTTTTGATTGCCTAGCTTACAGTGCGTCCATAACTACCCCGGAGGGTGTATTGTTGTAGTACCCGCTGCTTCTCAGCAAATTTTTTGGGACCAACTAACATGGGTGTCAGACGGTGAACTTTGGTGTGTCACCCTGAACCTAAATCGCTCAGAAGACCAAATTTTCAGACATTTTCCGGATCAGAATCGAATGTCGAATGTTTAGTCGACTTTTCCCTATTTAAGCACTAAATTCGCTTATTTTTGGCCATTACTATACAAATAGCGCAATTTTTAGCTTGTTTGTAGAAACATTTTGAAAAATTTTCGCGCGCCCCCCCCTCAAAATGAATCGCCCCCCCCTCAAAATGACTCGCCCCCCCCCCCAATGGCCCCCTGCAAAGAAGCCCCCCTAGAATAAGCCCAGCCTGTGGTCCAACCTTGACCACCTCCCCAGCGGCAAGAACCCAAATTTCAAAATGAAAATTTTTTCTGCCTAATAGTACAGGAGAAATTAATGCATTTCTTAGCTCAATAGAGCCTCCTGGTCAGTCAGGCATATATTTTGCCTATGTTCAACCTTCTGTGTGTGATCCAGGTGGACGAAATTTGGCACGGTGCCATTTCAAGCGAAATTTTTCAAATTTGTCAAAAACGGCTTATTTTTCATTCTTGTTTTATTCATTCATTTATGTTTCTGGAATTGTAAGTGCGTATATTACTTGCGGGTGTAGGAACGCCGGATCTTGTGGGATGGGCGATACTAAGGCAGACGCACACTTGTTCGTTTGTTTTGCAAAACTGAACTGATTTAGTTCAAATTTGGTGTGGCTGCATTTTGGGTACACTTCTGTGATTTGTGTACACTTCTGATCGCCCTGCAGCAAAACTTTAAAATTTTAAATTTTTAAGTTTACCAAGGGTGACCAAGCGGAGCCAAACAATTTTTGTCTCCAATTTTGCTAAACAATCATATACAGGGGTTTTTAGGGTCGCTGAACACGAATCTGAAAACCGTTTTTCGGCCCAGATTTTTGTTTAGCTGGCTGTATGTAAGCTACAGTTGTAATGTAAAGCCTCACGTTTAAGCGGCTAGAGAAACCGAAGATGAGCACCGGCACCCTATACATAGCTTTCTGTAGGTTGGAGTTCTCTCCGGCGGGTCACTTTCCCGTTTTTTTCCCTAACCTGTCTTTTTTGTGCGCATTTTTGATTCCTTTTTTGATCTTCTTTTTGTATTTTAGTGATGAAGAGGAGGTTGATGACAGCGTCGTGGTCGTGGAGGAGGACGGAGAGGACGAACCCCCTGAAGAAGGTATACAGAACCTAATTTGCATAAAATTTTTGTGTTTTTAGGGGTTTTTTGGTTTTCGTCCGTGTGCTGAGGCTTTTTGGCACGTTCTCCTGTAGATGTACAGGGAGTTTGAAGTTGAGCTGCAGTCACGGTCCATACTATACAGTTTTTGAGATAAGATTTGAGAAAACTAGCGGAGTCTGGTGTGGTCTGTTTTCTGTTTACCAATAGCTTGCGCTAACTCAATTATTTGGATCAAGAGTACATAATACATAAGAGTATGGTAAATGTCGTACGCTATATTGTTAGAAGCCTGCTACATCCTCGGCATGCTATCGGCTGACCCTCTACATACAGTGTCCCCTTAGTGGATAAGATTTGATAGTAATTCTTTTATTGCATGACTGAGGAATTGTAGGAAGCGCCCCCCCTCCTCCTCTAAAGCTGTCAGTGATGTGACTTTACTCTTCAAGATGAGGATCCCTATATTTCCGGTGTAGTCTTGACAACGTATCACTTTCATTACGCGCTGAGACAGCTTTAGATATTGATTTTCACGGGGGGCCTAATTTCGGCTGAATCCTTTTCTGCGTATGTATACTTGCCCCATCGCTCTGTAAGGGCGGCTTTATTACCTCCCACTTTCTATTTCCTATTTAGTTATCTTCTCTCTTTCCATTATTTTTCTTTTTTCTTTCTATTTCAGGTGACGAAGAGAATTATGAGGACGGCGAGGGTCAGGAGGGGGACGGCGCCACCAATGATGGCAATGGTGAAGAGGGTGCCTGAAAAATTGGACTTCTTTTCCTCCGCCCCTCCCCGAATTTCCAATTCCACTTTCCGTTCCCCCCCCAATCCCCAGCCCTCCAGTTTTTAACATTCTGTCTTTTATTCTGTGTCTGTTGTTGGTTTTTGTTGTTTCGCTGTTTTTTCTGCACTTCTATGATTTTCTGGCATATGCAGTTTTTTCTTCTCTTGTCCATGCAAAATTTAGTATTTCTTGTACATACGTAGCGGTCTGTGGTTTTCGCGACCCTAATTTTGCTGTCACTAAATTCTGCAAATTTCTTTCTTTTTTCTTGAAAATTTGTGTTTTCTTGAAGCTCAGGGTTCTGTGGTGTTCCATCTGCGTACAGAATTTGTATTTGTGTTTTTGTTGGCTGCGTTACACACTTTTCGTTTTGTCATTTGGCGAGCAGAATTGCTATGTAGGAAGAGTACGTACGTTGTATGTTGTATGTTTTGGTTTTTAAAATTTGGTCATAATTTCATGCGGCTGACAGTAAATAAAGAGTTGGTGAATTTTATCTAATTTTATGCTTAGGAATTCTAGGGTTCCCAGTTTACATTTCGTGGGCTACTGTAGGGTCAAGTTCTAGCTGCCGGTTAGTGTACGCAAATAGACGAAGTTTTGCTGGTTGATGTTCGGGAGTAGGCATTTTGATGATGGCTAGAGTTGTGCCCGAGCCGGGCCCGAATTTTTGCTCTGCCTATTTCAAATTTTCTCCAACATCTTCACTAAATTTTATTCAATAGCTATAGCAATGATTGTTTTTTGACTGCCTGGCCTTGAATCGGGACGGTCAGTGCCAGATGCCCGGGCAATTTCTTCACGGCACCACTCTAATGATAGCATGGTAAGTGTGGTAACCCCGTCTTTGCCGGTACTTCCGACCTTTGGCTGCCTTGGAGAGGTCCCAAGCTGTCCTTTCTAACTGCTCGTGCTTTGACGTTTGCGAGCCAATTGGGACTTTGAATTTCGGGGGTTTTGGCTCTGCGGTTGCTGGTAGATCGCCAGTTAGCAGGCTAGATTTTGGCTGTTCTTCTTTTATGGTCTGACGACTGCACTATTTCTGAGTGAAACATTTTGAGCCCATTCATATTGTAGCCCATTCAATGATGGTAGTGTTCGGCTGCATTTTGTTTGAGGATGGCGGCTTCGCTCAAAAAACTGAGCGGTCGTAGTTGATGTCAATAAAAGGAATTTTGCATTTGCATTTTTGGATACGTTGGTACTTCAATGAAATATGTAGTGGTACAATTTGCAATTTCAATGCCATCAGCTCCTGCTATCATGTGCACATTCAACGCCACTCAGTCTCTTCGGAGGTCTGTGGTGTAGGGCAGAACAGAAGTAGTTTTGCTGTGGTAAAAGCCAGACATTTAATTTAGGTTATGGTTCACGTGCTGAGTCCAGGAAGCAACATTAGTTTTTCCTGGGAGCTTTTGAGTTGAAATGACCCTTAAGGGGGGGTCACTTTGGTTAAAAATCGATAGTCACGGATTTCGCTCATTTTCACACATAATATGCCCCCATATGTTCTCAAAAGTAACTTAGAATATTAGCGTTCGAAATCAAACTGTGACAGAGTTATTCAGGTTCAAAGCGGGAAAACTTGAAAATTCCGGTGATGAGCCCTGCAAGGTCAGGTGGAGACCAAACGCAACCGAAAACAGGGTTAACCGATACACCAAATTAAAGCATTTACTAAGTTAATATTTAAGTACAGACGTGGCTCAAGGCCAGCTATCCAGGTGTTCATAATGCATGCTTGAGTGCTGCACTGACCTAACCTTGCAGGACTGCCCAGTATAACTTTAACTAGTCTTATCTTGCACAGACAACATTTTAGACCCATGGTTGTATGAGAAAAGTTGCTCCTCGTTCCATTAGCTATCGATTGATACCCATTTTGTCTATATTTGGAAAAATTTTAAAATTGACATTTTTCACCTGCCGCCACAGCAGCATGCTCAATATTGACGCGTTTGGTTTGGCCACATTATGTGACAGACATGGATATATTAATTAATCTGCCAAGTTTGGTGATTTTTTACCACATAATGAGTGAGAAATTATCAAAAGAATGTGAAAATTATGAAAAATGGCCATTTTTAGCAAAATTTGCTGTTTTTGTGGCAAGTTTTTTGAGCTTACTGTAGATGATAGAAACATGCGAGTACTTTCATAAGACGTGGTTTTATGCGTAGAGTGCAGCTATCTATTGGCCGTTTCTGTGGCGTTTGCCAATCGTTCAGGACAAGCAGAATAGTACCGTAGGTCCTGTTTTTCATGGTCCAAAAATGGCCGATTTTCCAAAATTCTGACTTTAAAAATTCGCCAAAAATCCAATACTGAACAGAATCGCTTCAGAGGAGATAGCTGCACTCTACAATATGTCCTTAATGGTTCTGAAAAGGTTTCAGAGTTCTGACTCTTATACAGCGAAAAATTTTTCTGCCACAAACTTTTTAACCTAACTTTTTCATTTTCCTATGTTTAACACATGTCGAGGTCACCTTTGAGGACCTGTACAGAACGATAGAAGCAATATTTCGCAAAACGCTCTTGTCTTGTTTCGCGGACCCATGGGGACTACAAAATATGTGAAAATGAGCAAAATCGGAGATGGTCGCAAAATCGGCAAAAAAGTGACCCCCCCCCCCCTTAAGGCCGGTCCGCACAAGATGAAAACGTTCACTCGAGGGCACAAGCATGGCCAATAGAATTTGAAATTCAGCCTGGCAGGCCTTCTGTGCATATAGTGCAAAACAAATTTCACTGGCTGCAGGCGTTGTGTTTGTGCCAGATTTCAATAGTGTGAACCGGTTGTGCTTGTGCTTGTGCCGTTTTGCTACACTGCATTTATATAGCATTTTTGGGGGAATTCCTGCAATTCTGCTGGGAATTTCCCATGGTAAAAGTTGTATTAAATAAACAGGTACATATACACGTATAGGTAGTTTCAAGTTCGGTTAAACTTGTGCGCTTTCATCTGAAAGTGGTGATGTTTCAGGCACTGAAACTGAAACTATTTTGGGAGGAGACCTGAAACTGTAACTGGTAATTGAAAGTTATAAAGCCG
The DNA here is from genome assembly GCA_030248195.1 of Trissonchulus latispiculum. Taxonomy (NCBI): domain Eukaryota; kingdom Metazoa; phylum Nematoda; class Enoplea; order Enoplida; family Ironidae; genus Trissonchulus; species Trissonchulus latispiculum. Next base: position 27,996 of record JASAND010004915.1, read on the forward strand.
CTGTTTCGTTGATATTCTGCAGTGAAAGCCTAAGTAATCATCCATCTGTGCTTTTATGTCGGTTCAAGAAACTGCGGTTCTTTGAATGCACTGCTGATGAATCTCCGTTTGAAACTAAAACTGAAGCTGAAATTATTTGGTGTCCCCAACTGAAACTTACGCCCGTTTGCACCAATATCGAGATTATCTCTAGCGTAAGCTAGAGATAATCTTGTTGTTGTTGTTGTTGTTCCAGCCACCTGAATACAGATTCAATCGGCCCGGACACCACCAGGACGGAGGCGGCCACGAACTGAAAGTAGCCGCTTGCATGGCCGAATAAACCTTAATTCGCCCACTGAACAGTTTTTCATTATTTTTCGGTGCAGTTTAACAATTCATTTTGTAGGCTTCATCTAGATATATTTAAGTATATATGTGCAAGGTAGGTTTGTAGGGGGTAGGATCAGAGTTGGCTTCGGGTCCAAAGTTTTGGACCCGGGGCCGGCCCGCATGGTCATTCCTGGAATCCGGCGCATGAAAGGAAACTTGAGTAATGGTCAGAATACACATATTTTGAAGTTTTCGTTGCTACGATTTAGCTGCTAGACTTTCTTTTTTGACTCAATAATGTTAGTTTTAGAACGTTTTAGGACGTTTCCTTTTAATTTCAAATGGGCCTTTTCAAGAAAGGATAGAGTAGAGTTAAAATTAACTCGATCCTTTTCATGAAAGAGTTAAAAGAGGGAAACCCAAGCTTGAGTGGAGTTAAAACTAGTTAAAACAGGTGATTTTAACTCTACTCTACTCTACTCTACCCTTTCGTGAAAAGGCCCCTGGATTCGGATTCTAACAAGATTTGGACCCAATTGTCAACTCTGGTTAGGCTGTCCGACTAGGGAAAGCAAATTCTGTTTCAATTCCAGTTGTGGACATTTTTCTTCAACCCTCTCAGTCCCAAGAGAACAAAGTTTTATATTAATAGGTAAACTCTCCAGTATTTGATACATTAGACGGGTGGATAAGCACCGCCAGGATCAACCAGGAAATAGGTCTGAGCATAGACATAGTAATATTAATAACAAAGAAGAATTCATTAATATTTTATAAATAGTACGTACAGTTATGGTCCACCCGACCCTACCCACTGTACAGTTATACTTAAAATGTACTGTAAAATTAGGGCCCATAGGAAAGAATAAAGTAAAATATTTCCATTTAATTTCTGGGTAGAACTTAGCTGGGGTAGGGTGCTCAACCTTACAATAAAGGAAAAAGGGGGGTATATTAGCCATTCCATGCCCCACGTGTCCCCACCCACGTCCGGCGGTCGCTTGTCTAGACAAACGAGGGGTACGCCGGTAGCTAAGTAGGTTCAATTTTACTTTCAAGAAGATTTGAGCTATCACCTATTCGCGTTCTAAGCGAATGTTCTGAAAATGTTGCATCAAACTATAGTCAGAGCTTTTAACCAAGAATTGCAGTTAACTCTAGAGTATATATTCATGTTGCAAACGGTGGTTAGCAAATCGCCAAACTTTTGGCGCGAACGCTTGTTTAGTTTCGTTGTTCCTATTTTTCTTTTTTTCCGTTAAACGTAAAAAAATAACTAAAGACAACTATATAGTTCAGTCCGAAACATTGTCACAAGTATTGTTCAATATATTTACAATCGTAATTTATGAAAAAATTAATTCTAAACGTCAATGGTTTACTAGAGAGAGGGTCCACATTTTATCCACTACCATTCACACTGATAATAGTTACTGAAGGACTAGGCGTAGTACTAGCAGCAGTAGTAGTAGCAGTAGTAGCAGTAGATTTAGTAAGACCGGCTTCTCGGCCGGCCAACCAAAGGCCCACTCTCGAAACGACATAGAATACAATGGAACCGCCCAGTAGCATGGCACAACTAGCCAGGGCCAGGGGCCAAGCCGGTCGAACTATGACAAAACCGCTCACAAGGGCCACTAACTCCAGCAAGTAGACGAGACCGGCCAGGCTTTGCCGATGGAAATGAGAGCTGATAAGGCTCCCCAGGGGGGCACAGATAACGACCACGGGCACACAGACGGCGAAATAGTTCCAGGCTTCCTGGGAGGTCCCGTCCATCATGAGCTGGCGCCAGTAGAACCCCACCACCGTGTTGACGCCCATCAGAACCACGGAGGTCGGGGTGGCCACTTTTTCTGAGACCTGGAACAGGGGAAACTTATTTTTAGATTTTATTTGTTGAAAATGTAAGTACAGAAACTAGAAGGGCTAACGAACAAATGTATATGATATTAGTTTTTTTGTAGGGCGGTGAATTCGCTAGTCCTACCGCCTGTAGAATTCTCTGCAGTCTATGTGTTTTTGAATTAAACAAGTACTAATGCTAAACCATTTGTTTGACCCACCCAAACTTAAGGTGGTGATTCCTTTTGCGCACATATTGTTGTTTGGCGGCGTACATCAAGATGAAATTTGACGAAACTTTCAGAAATACGTTCTTTTAGCGTTCTAACACCCTCCGTGCAATCCCGATTTAAAAATTCGAGATTTCCGGTCATGACGGTTTTTCCCAATTTCTGAACGTTTGGCAGCAGCTATACAGTTATGACTACATATATTCATTCGAAAGATCTCGTTGAGCTTCCTATTTTTGCTTTTTGAAGCAACGATCTAGCTTTTCTGTACTGTGAGATATAGCCGATGTTCTTGTTTTGGCGTCGAAAACTTGTCATTTTTGCAGAAATCAAATAATCCATCATTCCATGAACTGTGCAAGCCGTAAAATCAAACTAAGGGCGTCGATCTGTAGGTCTCATAGGGACAAATTATCCGACGCATGGTCGTCTTCCAACAGCCATCCCGTAGGCTGATATCATAAAAAATGTAGTTTTTGCAAAAACACGACCAATTTTTTCCAAAGATTGTGGAGCATTCACCATGCAGGCTGGAGGGCTGCTACTGAACAGATGTGTTCTGCACAAATATACCCAGGGACATTTTTAGTTGCCCCGATTGCTGCTTTCTAGCTAAAGTAATCGCTTGACAAATTTGGAAAAAGTAGGCAAAATACAGGTTACGCACACATTTCAGCTATAACGAAGAGCGATTTCACAATAAAAAATCGTCCCCAGCTATTTGATGGAGGTATCAAATTATATAACCGATGTCTCGCGAAAAAATTTACTTGAGTCTGCAAAAAATTTAGAAAACTATTCTTCTTCTAAAATGTGTTAAAAATATTTTGGAAAAGCAAAAGTTCATGGTATGCATTAAAAAGAGAAAATGTCAAGCTGCATTTTGATATAAAAATGGCTTCTTAACTCTAGGTAATGAATGAGTAATAATGGTGCGAACTAGGGCTGTGCCGTTAAGGATTTCACCGGGCCGGGCCCGGGCCCGGGCCGACCTAGCGTGCCGGGCCGGGCCGGGGCCGGGCCTGGCCCGGCCCGGGCCCGGCCCCAAGCCCCGGGCCCGCATCAAGGCCCCGGCCCGGCCCGGGCCCGCGGCCTGCTTCACGGCCCGGCCCGGGCCCGGGGCCCGCCTCACTGCCCCGCCCCTTTCCGGAGCTCTTTTCACGGCCCGGCCCGGGCCCTGAGTCCGTTTTACGGTACCACGACCCGGTCCGGGTTCGGGGCCCGCTACACGGCCTGAACCCGCCGATCCGGGCCTGTTAGCGACCCGAGCAGTGATGTGCGCTAACCAGGTATTGTATGTATTGAAATTTCTCGACTTTGAGCGGTTTTTCTAAAACGACAGTAACAGTCATGCATAGAGACTAATCTACACACCGTCACTATCCTAATTTTACCACTGGATTTCGCAGCATTACCAAAAAATTAAGAAACGCAAACAGGTGATGTAAAAACAAATAAACAACCGGGAAGGAATGAAACTTCGCAAATTATCTTGGAGCGAGCTTCCAAAATTATTGCAAGTCTCACAACAACGGATCGCTGAAATCCTGGAAGCTTTGAAATTGCTTGACCACAAGATAGCTGTAGTAAGCAATAAGGCCATCTTGCAAGTTTTGCTTCTGTTGTATACATGGCTGGCTGCTGATTTCTCAACAGGGTGAGAAAACGATTCAATGCCCAGTTGAGCTTTGTATATAAGTCTTTAGCCTTTGGCCGCAATGTCAAAGGAAGTAAACACGAACATTGTATTGAAACCTACAAATGTGCTCACATATTGATTGTGTATTAATTAATATGCATATATAACATACCTACGTGTATGTATATGCACATGTATGTGCATACATTACACGCACAAATGAATCGCAGCTTAAGAAACCGACGGCCCCTAAGCCCCGTCGGCCCCGCTGGCCCGGTAGGACAGGTTGGCCCCGTCGGCCTGGCAGGCCCCGCGGGCCGTGAAGCGGGCCGGGCTTTGCAGGGTAGACGGGCCGGACCCGGGCCGGGCCGCACTCTATAAAATCGGGGCCGGGCCGGCCGGGGCCGGCCCCGGCCCGGGGCCGGCCCCGGCCCGGGCCCGGCCCAGGCCCCAGGCCCGCTTCACGGCCCGGTCACAGCCCTAGTGCGAACTTTATGTGACCAAAGGGAATCACCACCTTAAGACGAAAAAGTTTGCACACCACCAAGAGCTCAAAAAACTCGGTTTTCTGGCGGGACTCGAACCCATGGTCTTCTGCCTGACGCACCGACGCTCTAACCAACTGAGCCACCACAGGAACATCAATTGAATGAGCTGAAATCGGAATTTTAGTTGTGTAAAACTTCACGTAAAGATTCATTGCTTTTTAAACGAAAACTTTCAGATATAGAAACAGAAAAAGGATAATTGGGCATATGCATGGACCATGGGGTGTTTGCAACATTTTTCGGATTTTTAGAGAGCCAAAACTACATATATTTTTAATTTAAGTTTAAAACCCCTACCATAAAAAGCAGTGTGAGTATCGAGAAAGAGCAAATGTCAATCCCAGATCCGGCCAGCGAAGTGAACAGACCACCCACCGCGCCGATCACCAACAAAATCCCGGCCTTCCACCAACCAAAGTTGGGAATCCGATCGAAAGTTTGCCGCTTCTTGCGTCGATTCAGCAGAAACAGAGCGCAGGCAAACGAAGCCCAAACGGACACGAAAAACATCTTTTTGACGGCAGGAGGCACATGGTTTGCCACAAATTCTAGACCCAAAATTAGACCCAGACCCCCTCCGAGGGTGCAAAAAATCACGGAACGCCACTCCAGTTTGAGGCGCATCCAGAATATGGTAAAGGCTGCTGCAGTCATGCCTGAAATAGAAAAAAATTGGTAAAGGTTCTCGGTGGTGACAGTGGTAAGCTGCTTGACTGTCGAGCTGGCTGTCACTGGAACAAATCTCAGATGTTTGCTTTGCTTTTTTGATTGCTGAAAATGGATTTGTAATTTTGTAAATAAATAATTAAATTTTGTAAACTTGTCAGAGCTACACTTATAATGCTACATTTACCGGCACCACACAGCAAACTGTGGCTCATATATATATTTCATCTAAGCACAACCATAACTTTACCACAACTCTGTATCATTAGGGAAAAATCCCGGGCAACATCCGGCTGAATGTGGAAAGCCAAAGTCATTACGGGGAACGCCACAGCGCCCCCGCCCTCACTCGTCATACCTGAAATTGAAAAAATATGAAAAACTGGAAAATATTAAACTTTTTCTAAGGGAAGCCATTTTAGATTCCCATATCGATAATAATTGAACTTTAATTTTTATTTGGTGTATTATATTTCGCTTTTATTAATTTTTCCTACCAGCCACGAGTGCTCCAAAAATCATGGTTATGGACATGAAATATCGAGTGGGAAAAAGGGCGAATAAATTCCATCGGATGGCCAAACTCCACCAAATAATTTCGAAAAATAGAGCCGGAATTGCCAAACCTGAAAACAGGAAACAAAATTTTAATAAAAATCTAATTAATATTTAATAGTATGAATAACAGAGTATCAGCGATTTGGATGTTAGCCTGGTTTTGTTCTGAAGTTTTATAAATAGTAATTAATTATTAATGAAATAAATTTAATTAAATATACGGGGATAATTTTTAAATTATTTACCAATCAAGCGTCGATACTTCGTCAAAATTTTCTGATCCCATGATATTTCCTCCTCAGTTGACTTTTCGATACGTTGATCTTCTTCAAGCTTCTGACCTATGAATTGGATGAATGCATTAAAATATGTTGGTTTAAAATTGTGAATTTTTCAAGAACAACTGGTTGATTTATGTTGATACAAGTATTAAAAATTTTAAAATTTTGGTAAATACTGGAACATGTTTATAGTTCTCCTTCAGACAAGCATAAAAAATGTAAACACTTTTGACAATAGACGGAATCAGGGCTGCACACAGCAGGCCCCTTTGCTACTATGGTTAAAAATCATCAATTTTCTAGTAAAAGTGCCTTTTGAATGATTATGAAATCAGAAAGTAGCCTATTTCTAAGGAAATGTACACACAGGTTTTGTGATCGGTTTAATATTCTCCCATTTGGTCCTGGTAGGTTCATTAGGAACTTTTGAGTGAGTCCAAGGTTAAGCCAGAGCCCAGTGTTAGACCTTATACAAATTTATGGAGATATATGCCAGCAGAAGCTCTTGTCGGACACTCTTATGTATTATGTCCTCTTGGTTGGCCAGCAATTTCAAGAATTGAAATCAAGACAAACGCATACCTTCCCAAAAATATTTCTTGATGAATTGTTTGGATTTCTCTGAAAAAGTAGCAATCATATTAGGTAATTCAATCACACAACGGTTGTTGAAATTGTTACTGTTTACACTGCAGCATATACAAAATTTGACGTTTCAAGTGCAAATTTAAGAACCTCCTTTTTTTGACGAACAGTTTAAAAATTTCTGCCGGAAATTTACTGACAGATTGAGCTGATTTTAATTAACGCCACTTGAAAAATTGAGAGCATCCCAACTATTTCAAACATACAAAACGAAAACCGTTTTCGACAAAATTGTCATTTTGTTTAGTCGTTCGTGAATCGTGACAGCAAATGCGAATCACAACTTTACAACAATTAGCTGAACTTGACGACAAGTTTCGCTATTTATAAATGTTACTCACTTTTTTGCCCATCACATGTGCAAAAACGGAAAAGTTTTTAACGTTCACATTATTTACAGGTTTTACAATTTGAGAACATTCAGTAATTACCTTTTCTATTTGCTTCAGCAACATTTTCTCTTTCGCCGAGATACAATAGCAGTCCCTCTTGAAAGCTCATAACTTATCTAACAGCCGATTTCTATGAATATTAATCCGATTAGATTAAAATTACGCGATTGATTAAATTTAGCGAAGAATACTTGGTGCTATTTTCACGAATTTAGCTCAAATTGCATTTACGAACATCCCTTAGCACCTAACGCAAACCGATAAACCAATTAGCTTCATTATCGTTTCCTCAATAGAAGAGAAATGTTAAATTAAATTAAATGATAGATATAAGGTAACCTGAAAGCTCTGCTTGTTTAGCTTTTCAGAAAACTTCAGGCAAATATTACAAGCGTATTCTAAAACTTTTCATTTCACGAAAATGTTATGCAATTGCAGAGATTTGCTTTAGGATCTTTCTAGGGCTGTCAGCGGGCACAAAAATGAGCAAACATTTGTGAAGTTCGAATTTCATGCAAAAGTAGAGGCGCGGAAATAAATCGCGAAGAAGGCGAAAGCTTATAACTGGAACTGTGTTTGAAGTTGAAACTTTAGTTGATCTGAAACTTTTGAAAAATAGAAAAAATATAAAATAGCTAGGCTTGAACTCTCAGGCTTTTCAGTTTCATGTCATAAGGGTTATGTCAATAGGAAATGCCAGCTGAGTGAGACCTCTTAAAGTAAGCCTCAAAATCCGCACTATTTTTTACCACTCTATTTACAAATATTTAGTTTAGCTATTTTCCAAAACAGCTTTGAGACCAAAAGGTGCTTCAGCTAAACCGGAAAACTCTTGGCGTGAACGGTCTCTAAGAAATGCGACAAACTAATCGAAAAAATAACTGCAAGGATTGAAAAAACGTACACCTAAAGTCAGAATATGAGGTTTAAGCCAGCTTAGCAGCTGGTTATCACCTAAAACTAAATCACACTGATAAAACCAAAAACAGATGTCAATCACAAGAACACTGAGGTTAAGCTTAAGGTTTTTACAGGAAAGCAGTACATTTTTAGTTTCAAAATCAGGCTACAGAGAATGCTGGATTTCAGATTTAAATTTAGAGTCAAAATTAATTAACACTAACTTCATTTCAGACTGCAGAGTCGGATTCGGATTAATGTAGACTCATTCTTTTCGCTGCAGGGAAGTCTTCTTCGAATAAAGAAGCCCTCGTAACCGCGGCTCGCAGGTTACCTAGTAGTAATCTTTCTTTCACTACAACTCAAAAGTAAGTTGGCTAAAGAGCCACTAAAGTTGTCAATTTAATTCAGCACATCTACCTCATATCAGCATCCGTATCGGTATTACGCTCTTAAGTAAACTATATCAGAACCCGAGGGTCGGTTCATTAGTCAGAATTTCGTTTGTTAGAATTTTGCCAAAAAAGCAATTTTCTTCCTGGCGCAAAGTCTAATAAAAATGGCTGATTTTGATGTTAATTCTATAAAATGGTCTCTAGTCGACATAAATATATGGGTCTTAGCACTACCACCAGCTACGAGAAAAAGTTTCTTTTCAAAAGGGTTCCCCAACAACTTGGTTACCTACATCTTACAGACAAGAAACGACGATAGGCTGTTTCGTTCGAATCCTAAAACAATCAGAATGGCCAAGAGTACGTAATAACTGTGGGATTATGTCCTCTTGGTATGGAACAAATCATCAATGTTCTTTCTGGGGAAGAGTTAAGAGCTACAAAATAGTTGATTTTAGCTCTGCTCTTCTCTACCCTACTACTTTATCGGAAAAATGCCCTAAGATTGTGCAGCAACGTGCAAAATTTTGAAAAAGCTATGAAAATATTCTGCCTGACGAAATTCTGACAAATGAAAGTTCAACTTATATTATTTCAAAATTTAATTCTGACTAATGAAATTAACTCTCAATGATATCTAACACCATAAAAGCTGGCTTAACTTAACTATCTGGCCTGCTAGCTTTGTCAGAACCAAATCGAACTTAAACGAACCTTAGACAAGGTTGCAGTGTTACACCACCATAAAGTACAACTAAATTGATGTGAACTATTAGCTACCCACCGCATTTGCGCTAGTGTTGGGATTGGCCGAAAATTTCCATGGTTGGCTTGGCTTGGCTTGGCCGGAGTTTGAAGTTGGCCGGCCAATTGGCCGTTGGCCGATGGCCGGCCATTGGCCGTTGGCCGGCCAACGGCCAATGGCCAACGGCCAATTGGCTGGCCGTTGGCCGTTGGCCGATGGCCGGCCAATGGCCGTTGGCCGGCCAACGGCCAATGGCCAAAGGCCAACTGGTTGGCCGTTGGCCGCTCGTTGGCCGTTGGCTGTTTCTTGGCCGTAAGCTATTGGCCGTTCTTTAGCTATTTTTCAACGTTGCCGAGCTGGAATTTAATATTTTTATTCGTCTACCGTGCTTAATCAGGCGTCAACTTAATTAAACTTTATTTCAATAGTACAAATTACAATTTACAATATTTGTAAAATAGTTTTTCCAAACTTTTAGCTCCAACCTGCGATAACTCTGTTTTAATTTTGCTGGAGGACAATAAAGTGATGAGACGTTCACCGCCAGACAAATTTAAAAACTACGTTGTTAGCACACTTAAAATTTGCATGCAATTAGCAAATTTAATTGTAAAATAACGCTAATGACAATAAAAATTGTCAACATCTAAGTGAAAATCTGTAGTACTGTATCTAACGTAACGTTTATACAGCAACATGTTTACGATATTATGCAGCAAAATTAAATTTTTCAACACAGTTAACGCACAAGATCAGTAAATTTGAGCTTGGCCAGCACTCGGCCATTGGCCAGCCAACGGCCAACGGCCAGCCAGTTGGCCGGTGGCCGGCCCACGGCCATTGGCCGGCCATCGGCCAACGGCCCGCCAAGTGGGCGTTGGGCATAGGGCGTTTGGCGGCCAACGGCCAATGGCCAACGGCCAATTGGCTGGCCAAGCCAACTGGCCGAGATTTTCTCGGCCAACGGCCAATGGCTTGGCCGGCCAATGGCTTGGCCGGCCAATGGCCGGCCATTGGCCAGCCATTGGCCGCACCGGCCAATGCACAACACTAATTTGCGCCAGACACCCATTTTACATGGCCTAATCTAAGCATGTGCGCAGCGGCCCGAAATCCAAAATCTAACCCTAACCAACTAATCAATGTATGTACAAATTAATTTTAATTTCAATATCACAATATCATTGAATCAAACTCAACAAGAATATACAAAATGATGCAAGATGCAACAAAATAGCTATTAACGTTATGGCACACAAAACTATGTAGTCAGATCGCAACAATACACACCAGTGTACAATAGTTTTCAAATAAAGCAACCATTAATCCACCAGAAAAATAGTAACCGAAATTCGCAAAAACCCAGCAGGGGTCATCCATTCTCGTTGGGAAAGATTGAAATCAGGATAGAAAAAATTGGAAAAATGTGGGGGGATCGTACCACCGCATTTCAACATTGCAGTCCGGACAATCCTAACCACTCAGCCATCAGTCATCCAATCAAAACTCAGATGCCGAGTGAAACACAACCCTCTGCAGAAATTCTGTTCTGGGCCATCATGGGGAAAAATTCAATCACAATTTTCCTGTTTCCTTTTCATCTTTCTTTTCCCCCTTCGTTTCCGTGTCATCCCTATCACGTGGGTTCCCGCCGGTCAGCAGCCGGCGAACCCGTTCCAGCTTTCCGGACAGCTTTCGGGTTTCGGGGTGGCCGGCCTCATGATAGAGCGGGGTCTGGTCGAAAACGTCCGGCGCCGATTCACGGGTGGCCTGCCAGTCCGCCTCGAAAAAGTGACCCTCCATTCGTTTCGGGGGAAATAGGAGGGCACAGACGTGGCGACCCTCGGCCACAAGATAGTTGTAGGTGGTGCAGGCATGATCCTGAAGCAACAAAAACAGAAATAATTCACTAAATGTAGTATTTAAAATGTAATAATTAATTAAATTTAACTAAAACAAGATACACTGTGCGAAGACAAAACGGGGTTTAACCAACACATTGCGAAAATCAAACTTAAGTTTTGCCTCGACACAAAATTGCCACCCTCCAACCAAGTTTTTCTCGAAATGAGTCGTCAGGTCAAGGATTGGATTTTGACCAATTTTCGGTGAATTCTCAGTCACCGCTCCCTCGACAGACATATTCGCTTTGTTCAGAAAATAGACCCGTGCTAGAACTCTCCGTCAATGCAAGCGCGAACATCCAAAAAATGAAAATCCATTGACTCTCTCCTGTTTCGGACTAAGGCTTTTGCCTTGGTGACTGCAGGCAGGCGTTTTCATTACCTTCTTTATGACAAAAAATTAAATCACTCACTACCATGGCCGTTTTTTGTTAACAGCTTTGAAATTGGATCAATGCTTGCATAATAGTAAACAAGGGTAGTACACAGTGGTGGGCTGGGCCAAACACTACCGGATAATATGCGATTTGACAATACTCATTTAAATTTTAGAAATACTCAGGGTATTTTTCAGGATTTTTTGCAAACAATTTTTGCTGTGTGTACAGAAAGGAGCCAAAACTGATATTTTTTGGCGTATCCTGTACGTAGAAAGGCAAAAAGTTCTCAAAAAATGCCAGAATTTACGCTAAAAAGAGCCATGAACAGGAAAATCTTCGGCTAAGACGGAAAATTTTCGAACAAGAATTTGGGCCCTCAAAAAATCCCGGGAAAAAGCAAAAATCTCGGGAGGGGGCGATTTCTGGGCGAAAGACATTTTCGGGGGTGAAGGGCCAGTCTAAAAATACTTCTAATAAATCCCTTGTAAAAATATTCTGATACTACCAAAAAATCCAGGTCACTTCATTGATTGATCACAGAAATTCAATGCGTTGAGCAACACAGGCACGGAAATTTCAAACCTTGAAAAACAACATTCATGAATAAATTGCTTGAACTTTGAAAATGTCGCTTTGGCTTTTGGCGCATAACCGGAGATCCGTTAATGAAAAATAGGCGGACATGATAATGAAAAAATATCCGGTATTACAACAGCACATGGATAGGCTTGTCGATACCACCAAAGGATAAATTATTAATGAGTGTATGTAAATTGGAGACCGTAAGGCAAAGTGAACGTACGGTAGAGAGGACTTCAAAGCCAATCTTGTGCCGACGAAAGAAGGGGGTCAGCCGGGTTCGGACTAGGTCCACATTTGAGGACGCGCCCACGCCTAGCACCACCAAATCTACAACAAAACACCAAAATGAACAGTTGCCAAAACAACATGTCCTGTAACGTCAAGGGGGGGCCAGTTTTGGGCATGTACGTTTTTTCAATCCTAACCGATTTTGGTCACCTTCGCGTTAGAGCACAGTCTAGGGAAATTTTAACGAGGAAAGGTTTACAGCTGAATACTAAAACGTTAAAAGGTGCCATCACCAGTAAACTGTCAACCAGCAAAAACATGTCGGTCTTTTAATCAAAATACAATCATACCCCTCAAATAGGAGTATATACCTAAATATTGTTAGGACGTACCTAACTTTGGGACCAGCATTCCCAGAAGGGCAACGGAGGCCTCGTCAATGTCTTCAGCCTTGTAAACCTGAAATAAATAAAAATCACAAACTAGGAAAACAAGAAATAAACAGGAAAGGATAACGAAAGGAAATAAATAACCTCATTTCCGGACTGTGGATCTTCTGTAGGACTCAAAATTTTACGTCAATTTTCTGTAACAGTAGAAACAGTGGGCAAAAAAGCTCCGACTATTCCCGGAGACCATCTCAATCACAAACTCTTAAGAAAAAAGTAGAAAAAAGGCCAAGGGTTGGATTTGAACCACTGCACAGTCAGGCTAACAGCACAGTCGCAAAGCCCTAACCACTCGACCAAAGAAGAGAAACATCAAAAATAAATGTGACAAAATATACAAGTAATAAAAATGCTCCTCCGGAGCATGAAAAAGTAATATGGGTAGTGGTGAGGTTGTAAAATCAAGAGAAGACTAGTCTTAAAAATGCTTAATATGGGGCTAGGTTCAAAAAAAGAAGAGGACTAGGTTGTGGGCGAATTAATATGGGCACAGCTTCGCCGAGCAACCCATATTCGCGGACTGAAAAAGTTATATATTTTTATA
>JASAND010004917.1:0-11408 GCA_030248195.1 Trissonchulus latispiculum
TATGCCCGATTGCACCAAATGTTTCTACGTAAAATCTAATTATCTTAAAATCTTATTAGCTAGACAGATTTTAACATTAAACACATTTTCCATTGCACCAAAATGTTTTTGCGTAAAATGTTTTTAACTTCTATTTAAAATCTGCTTAACTAAAATCTAATTAAGGGTCACGTGACTAAAACAGCGTATCAGACACCGAGCGGCCGCTTTGAAGTAGTAGCTCTGTCCAATGATAAAATACTAATGTCACGATATTCTGAAACTGTTTAAAATCTAATTATTCGTGTTTTCAAAACTTTATTTCATTCTCTTTACATTCTTAGGTTAGCTAAGGTTGGCTTTAGCTTGACTGTCAGAAAAGCTACGATTTAGCTTATTTGATGGTAACAAATTGTGGTAACCTACTGTTCTTATCAGTATCTGTTATGAATGCAGCTCTTTTCAGGATTCCATTTAGTAAGCTATTATATTAACCAAAAATTGTTTCTGTGCAAACTTGTACAAGGAAATGAATCTCTCCAAATTTTGAATTTATTAGATTTCTTATTTGTATATACATAAATACACAAACTAAATTAATCGTTCAAGAAAAATAATGGAGAAAAATAAAGAATTAAAACTCCCTGAAAATTCGTGCAAATTGCTAGATTTTCACGTTAAACAGATTTTAAACATAGTATGAGGCATGTTTAAAATCTAATTAAGTTTCAATAGGTAATCAAATTTTAAACAAATTTTAAATATATTTAAGTTGGTGCAATGCTCTGTTCACTTAAATATATTTAAGATCTGTTTAAAATCTAATTTAGCTAATTAGATTTTAAACACATTTGGTGCAATCGGGTGCTAATCTTTTTCAGCCCAAAATCAATCCACTGTATGTATGCAATTAACAAGTCTTAACTTACTTCAAATAACAGGGAACTAAGTTTTGGAGTGTTGTAAGCATGCACATTTAAGGGGGGGGCTACGAAGGGGTTGGCACGACATCGTCGGAAAGAGCTACTTTTCCCCCCAACATTAGCCAACATATCAAAGTATAAAAGTTTAGGGTGGGCAACAATATAATCTCATATACACCGTTTTTGGCACGACGCCAAAGTACAAATTTTGATGGGGAAAATGGGATTTTTCAAAAAGGTTTTTTTAGCTCTGGCGGATTAACGGTTTGACCAATTCTGAAACTTTCAGCCATAAATGTTAATTGTTACTAGTGCTAAATATTAAAAGTATTCCGGCTTTCGAGCGTTGCTTCCTTCTTCAGCTATAACAGCTCAAAGTTTGAAATTTGGCGAAAAGTTGGGATGTGACCGTGCGCCGTTTTCGATCTACTAAAATTGACAGCCCCTAGCCTACCCCAGCTTTTTAGCAAATATTAGGCTCTAATAGGGGCAAACTGTCTGTAGGTTTCGAGGATTTAGGCTTTCTGGTTAGTGTGCTAGCAAACTTTTTGTTAAAAAATAACCCTTATTTTTAGGCCTGAAAAGCTATCTAAGCGCAGTAAATGAGGTCAAAGAATTTTTGTCTCTGATTTCGCCGAACAGGTGGTTATAGATGTTATTTGACCTGCTGAATTCGAATATGAAATCCGTTTTTCGATATGACGCTTCCTTCGTTCAATATGCGCTTACAACTGTCTTAGAGCTTTTCGGAGCGATAGCCATCCATACTTCGAGAAATCAATCTAGCATTTCTAAACATTGGAGCGAGGTTTAGTGACCTAGCTTTCTGCATATCTTGGTACACTCACTGGCCTGTAATGCGCAAAGTTTCAGCCGATTCTGCCACAGTAGTTCAGAGTAATTGGCTCACATCTTCGAAATGGCACCAAATTACAGCGACACTATCGATAATGTAATCTAGCACTGCGAACGCAGGGATTAACGAAATCACGTCATTTTCACGTAAGTTAAGACAGATACTTGGAGTATTAATTGGAGCAAAGTTGGACTCCTTTGATAAACCACAGCTCATTAGACGTTAGTTAGCCTCCACCCGTATAGACCTACAACATCCAATTTTTCGCACTTTGATTGAATCTCACAGAAAAGTATACATTGATCTAAGGATTATTTTACACGATATCAAAGCGCTATATGTCAGAACTATTTCTGGAAAATTTGGGTACCGTACCTTGCCCATAGCGATCACGGCGAGGCGAAGTTTGTGTACGTGCCATGTCGAGCTTTGGACCGACAACACCAACTTCTGACGGCTCTACAGGACGCTGTGCTGCATGGAATTCTTTCAAACTTTAAACTATTTTACAACAAACCTAATACTATTATGTGGCAAAAGACTAGCTAGCTCTTCCAACATCGAACTTTTAGTGAAATTCGTAGCCCCCCCCCTTAAGCCGTGCATAAACAAAACATACTTTAGCGAGTGAGCAACCTCCGTTTGTGACCGCGTTCCCACGAGGGATCAATTTGGGGATGACGTTGAACGATATCTTGCGGAGAATAGTTTTTGCTCTGATTGCAGTTAAGACTTCATAAATGAACGCTGGTTAGAGCCAAAAAGTAAGTTTGCTAGTTCGTAAGTTTTCTAGGAAAATCGAGTAAGCTGCACAGAGTTGGTATTCCCTATTTTCAGCAAATGTACAAACAAAGTTTATCTTTAAGACTGGCTCAGTGGAAAAACAGATATTGGCATTTTGAGTTTAAGCAGACAAACATCAGCTACATATGAAAATGTTTGCATCAAGTATTCAAAGCCGAGACGCTTAAAATTGTTATGAAATACCATGAATAAGGAATAGTCCTTTCGTAGAATGTTTCAGTGTATGGACGTGGACATTGTAAGCTGCAACTTTTAACAAGATCGCTGAAACTATTGTCATGTATAAGCTGAATAACAAATCCAAGAAACTCAACGATCCCGCCTTAAAGGAGCGCACTCGTTTTTTGCAGATGAAAGATTTGTAGCTAATATTCCTTGGCACTCTGCACTGTAAGAAAATTCTGATGCTGCGAGATTTGACACTTTCTGGTAACCACAGATAAACAGACACGATTGTTGACTGTCGATTAATTGTTTGAGCAACTGTTCTCTCCTCCTTTAACTCGTTTATACAAGGCACTCTTCAAACTGATGGACATTAATGTGTTCGGTGTGGCCTGAAAAAAACTGGTATCTATTGGGTGCCATAAGCGAACGAAACAACTACCGTCATGGACCGTTCAAGCAAACCTGTTGTGGTGTACTTTTGTCTTCGTCTCACCATGGACTTTCATTTGATACCAAACTTGACCACTTTTGAATATTTTGGTTTTTGGCCATTTTGAATGTGTCCGAACCCATGGCCAGGGCGCCACAGCCCGCTAGGTTCACGTTCACAATTCGCTTTCTAGCAGACGTCAAATGGCACAGAGGGAAATGAGAGGGGGTCACGCGCGCGATGGGTTGGCATGGAGGAGACCTTCTTTCATTGTAGCCTAGTGACGTACGTTTTTCTCATTTATCCGTAATCTGATTTTTTAGAGTTACTGTTGCCTACTGATGCCATGAGGTCCCCATGGTCTAATCATATTGGCACAGAATTAACCAATGGGTGGCTAACAAAAAGTAAAAAAGAAAGTTGTTCAAGTTTTTATTTTACGAGTGAGATTAAAAGAGAACTTTTGCTAATTATTAGTTCCTGTGAATTGTTGTATTGTTTAGCAGCAGTAGTTAATGCTGTTGGTGAAAATAAGAGACATGGACTTTATCTTAGATCAGATAAATTAAGTCATAGACGCACCCGAGGCCCGATTGAAGAGGGCGGGTCACTGTAGTTCATTGCAGTTCATGTAATTTTTGTGGTAACCGTGGGTGCAGTGGAACTTCAGATGGTAATATAGCACAGGGCACGTTGCCCCCCGTATAGCCAAGTTGCTGGGTGGGAGGCCGCTAGCTAAATACAATCGCGTATGGTCTCTACTGGTCTGTACGGTCTGAAAAACAGTAGTAACACCCCACGTGCGAACTTACAAATGATCTTAATTTACATAGTGTGTTTGTGTCCAGTTTGCTTTATTGCTAAATTATAATCGTTGTGTTCAGTTTGTTAACATCTGTAAACAATTGTCTTGTTCCGCAATATGGATAGAGTGTCCTATGAAACGGTTATTGAAACTTTAAACTGCATCAAACCTAATACTGTTATGTATCACAAGACTAGCTAGCATTTCTAACATCGCACGTTTAGTTAATTTTGAGCCTTAGTAATTTTGAGTCCCCCTCCTAATAGCTTATGAACCATAGCAAAGAACCAAGAGAAAGCTTGACTGGTATTACAGTGGTTATTTATGATAAAAGTAGGCACTCCACCGAGTCGGTGCGCTTTCCTGCGTTAATACGCTTATTTTAGCTAAAAATAAGTAGTTCAGCAAAATCTCTATTTTATCTTATCTTAACGAAAAAGTCCAGGCAGGTACAGTTACATACCGTTACATGGGTCTACAGCACTTGTCAGAATAAATGCTGGTTTCATAACAAGATTTCTGATGATATTCATTCAGGGTTTTTCACGAAGCAGTTAAGTCTATCTTTCTCGTTTTCATAACTCCTAGAATAACGTGAGGGGATTTGGAGACCCCCAGACCGTCAAACCCTGAGACCCCTGAGCGATAAGGGAAGAAAGGGCAGGCCCTCATACTTTCCGAATAAAAAGGAGACATAAACAGAAGGAGCTAGGTGATTTGCGCAACACAAAACAGCTATTCAAATTATTTTCATTGCAAATAAAGCACTTAGTCCAGTTATACCGGTGAATGCTACCAGACAAATAAATTGGCAAATTCTGAAGAATTTATTACGTCTCTCTTCAATACTTCCATATGATTTCCATTCATTGTCAGACTTTTCCAGTTTAAGCTCAATTTTTTCCAAAACTCTTGCCACCACATCAGTCTTAATAGTTATGTTCTTCACCAACTCCTCCTGTAAACAATTCAATAATACCAAGAGTTGATAATAGGAAGAATACAATAGAATACAATAGAATAGGAAGACACTGAGCGTTTCGACACTGAGCTGTATTAAGCCTGCAATCATACATGGGCAATGGATGCGACCGTGGCTTATACAGCTAACGAAAATTTTGCGCGGGGGTCACAAAATTTCCAATTAGACTTGTTTATTGTAATTGTGCATACGTAAACTTTTCTCAACTTTGTCAAGCGATTACTTTAGCTGGAAAGCGCAATCGGGACGAATAAACAAGCTCGTAGGGTGTTTTTTGAGCAAATCACATCTGTTACAGAACAATCCGCCAGCTTGTATATTAACCTTTTAATGCTGGATGGGCCATATGACCCAAGTGGCTATTTTCGACATCTTATTTTTCGGGACAGGGTTCAGTTGCCGGTTCAGTTCGTCGGCGGAAAAGCCATTTCATCGAGTGATAGGGGAAATTCTGCGCATTAAAATATTATGTATAGTTTGTTCTGTATCAGAATCAACTCTTCTCCTAGAAATCAATTTGATTTTCAGCAATGAAAGTTTATCAAAAATTCGCACTTTTTCCGACCTTAACGGCTTCTAGGTTTTCCTGGGTGCATAGGGAACCCTTCAATTTTTACATGTGAAATGTAGTTTCAATGGAGTCGCTATCGATTGCCTTTCGTCCCTTCTTTCTACGTGCTCCCAGCCGTAAGCCAAAAATGTGAAATCGGTCATTTATGTGAAATCGGTCATTTTCAACTGGTAGTCCAGAGGAAATTCAGGCATTTCAGGAAAGGGTTAAATCCAGGAAAGGGTTAAATCCAGGAAAGGGTTAAATCCCACACAAACACCGGAACAATCGGTTGCATTTTTGCAAAAACTACATTTTCAATCATTGCAGACACAGAAATACATACCTGTTGGGTCACAATCACGCCTCAACTAGCTGGCCTCTGTGTGTCCTTCAAATCGACACCTTTAGCTTACTTTTACGGCGTGTGTAGCTCAAAAAATGATGGATTATTTGAATTATTAATGATTAATTATTCAATGATTATTTCTGCGAAAATGACAAGTTTTGCAGCGAAATTATGAAAGCTGGCTACATCTCCCGATGAGAAGCTAAAATGTACATTATAATTTATAGCTTATAATTTCCTCTGGATAACACTTTTATGAAATAATACAGGGTGTAGCTTCAGGAACCGCCTTATTTGTCAAAAGGCTCTTTCCCATGAAACGGCCAGTACTTTTTGATTGCATGCTGACAATTCTGAATTGCATTATCTGATCAATTGACTTAGTCATTGCCGGTTACATCTTATGCAGGTTAACGATTAGCAGAATTCTCGTCCACTGTATTGGTTGTGCGGGATTCTGCTCCGGAGCTCCGGGTACACGGAGCACCCATTTTCAAGCTTTGAAGCCGTTAAGAAAAATTGAAAATTGAAATTTCTCTCCGTGAACTCCATGATTTCTCCGTACAATACGTATGACTGCATATAATGAATTTCAGAGTTGTCGTACTCATATTTTTAAAACATTTTCTATTTTGTCAAGAATGCGTTCTTCTACTTCTCAAGACGGTTTTTTCTGGAGACAATTTAAACTTGTTCAGTTGCTAAATCAAAGAAAAAATTAAATACAACTCTAACTATGGCATTTTATAAATAATTGATTCCGTAAAACGTTTTAAATTACGTGCTTGTTATTAATTAATCAATTGTAGTATATATATATATATATATATATATATATATATATATATATATATATATATATATATATATATATATATATATATATATATATATATATATATATATATATATATATATATATATATATATATATATATATATATATATACATTTTTCGTTAAGTCTATGCCTTACAGGTTTTCAACATCTGCAGCTGTTGCTTTCATCAAACCCATATTTTCGTAATAGCTTTCAGAACGAAATTCTGTAAGTTTATATTTATCTAATAGTTTGATTATATACATACATCCTCACTATAAATTAAATAATGGGTAGATGAAATCTGGTCCACACCAGTTGAATTTGCAATATACGTAGTATGCATGAATGTGCTAAATTTGGTATAATTTGATGAAATTCCTACAAGAAATATGGAGAATTTTATGTGGAATATAATATTTAAATTATCCAAATCTCGAAAAGTGAAACATTAAAATAAACAGCAGTGTAAACTACTGGCTTTTATGTAAACGCAGCAGTACGCAACGCGCACAATCAATTAACTGAAAAATTCTGTGAAATATTGTCAAAGTCTGAACTTATTTCAGATCAACAAGTAACCCCTAAAAGGGGTATAATTCCGTCCAGGTGTTAGCAATTAAGTGTCGGTTTGTACAAATTTACCTTGTCTGTTTTGCCGTTTGCACGATCAAAGTTACAGAATCTCTAATGCCTAAACGCCAAATGAGGTACCAATTGAGGATGGGTGGGTGTGATGATTCCACCATCTACAGTTTGGTTGTAAAGTAGGATTAATTAATATTTCCTATCATAACAACTGATTCAGCCATCGAAAGAAGTTTAAAGGTACATGGAGCCTTTTAAGGTGGTGATTCCTTTTGGGCACATATTGTTGGTTGACGCCTCAAACCAAGATGAAATTTGATGAAACTTTCCAAAATAAGTTCATTTGGTGTTCTAACACCTTCCGCGCAACCCCGCTTCAAGATTTTAAGATTTCCGTTCAGGACGGTTTTTACCGATTTTTGACAGTTCAGCAGAAGAATACTTATGACTATACTCGTTTGAAAGATCACGTTGGGCTCTACATTTTTGCTGTTGGAAGAAACTTTCTAGCTCTTCTCTAGTGTGAGATATAGCCGATTTTTTGATTGGTTTGACGCGACGACACGAGTCTATAGGCGTCTGTTCGTGGATGGAGCCATGAAACGGCGCTCCATCATAAAACGGCAAAAAGTGTTCGATTTTGTTACTGGCAGGGTTACTGTTAGGGTTGAAACTTTTTTACTAATTTTTACGCTAACATACGTATTTTTACGCTTTATTGCGTACGCTTTTTACAGTGTTAAAACGGGTGTAAAAATTAGTTACTTTTTGCATGTATATAAATTAAAACCCTGTTTTAACTATGAAATAGTTATTATTTAAATATCAAAACTTCAATTCTGGCCCCACACATGCTGTAGCATCAATGAAGAAGGTTCCATAAATACATTGAGTCTTTATTACACTTTGCACTGTGCTAAGGCTGATCACGCACTGTACCAGTACAGTGTAGGATTACATACTGTACTAGTACAATCCGTGACTGTACTGAATCATCTACTGTACTACGACATATATATATATATATGTCGTAGTACAGTAGATGATTCAGTACAGTCACGGATTGTACTAGTACAGTATGTGATCCTACACTGTACTGGTACAGTTTGTGATCAGCCTTAGCACAGTGCAAAGTGTAACAAAGACTCAATGTATTTATGGAACCTTCTTCACTAATGCAACAGCATGTTTGGGGACTGAATAAGATGTTTAAATAAGCATTTGATTGTTAAAATGCCCTGTTAAGAATATTGCATAACAGTTATCTATTTTTAGAGGAACTAAGCTTAAAATGAACTCAACATCGAGCTACGCTACTTTTCCATTCTATGCTTATAATATAAGCATATAACCCTTAAATGCATAACCTGGGTCAACTTGACCCGCCCCCTTGTTTAAACAGCAGTGTATGGTGTAGAATGGCCTGTTATTCGGTGACATTTTCGAAAAAATCGATTTTCAAATTCAATCGGGTTAAAACAATGGAAAATCAATATCTTAGCAGTCATAAAAGCTGCATATATATATATATATATGTCGTAGTACAGTAGATGATTCAGTACAGTCACGGATTGTACTAGTACAGTATGTGATCCTACACTGTACTGGTACAGTTTGTGATCAGCCTTAGCACAGTGCAAAGTGTAACAAAGACTCAATGTATTTATGGAACCTTCTTCACTAATGCAACAGCATGTTTGGGGACTGAATAAGATGTTTAAATAAGCATTTGATTGTTAAAATGCCCTGTTAAGAATATTGCATAACAGTTATCTATTTTTAGAGGAACTAAGCTTAAAATGAACTCAACATCGAGCTACGCTACTTTTCCATTCTATGCTTATAATATAAGCATATAACCCTTAAATGCATAACCTGGGTCAACTTGACCCGCCCCCTTGTTTAAACAGCAGTGTATGGTGTAGAATGGCCTGTTATTCGGTGACATTTTCGAAAAAATCGATTTTCAAATTCAATCGGGTTAAAACAATGGAAAATCAATATCTTAGCAGTCATAAAAGCTGCATTGCAGCCTACTCCAGGCCGGTAGTCGGCCGGCCGCCCTCAAACGCTAGTCGAGAGGCTCCCTCTCGTACTGTCACGTACTAAAATATTCACTTTGCAGTCAACCATCCAATGTTTTGGACAGTGTTGACGAATGGGATTTCCATGGGACCCCATGGGATGGGATGGGATTAAGATCTCATCCCATACGGGATGGTGGGATTACTAGGGACAAAATCCTCTTTGATAGTAGAATACCGAAAATTAAATTGAATTTCGACTTTAGACAATTGTTTCAAACCTACAAAAAATTACAAGATGCATCAACATCATTGTGCAGTGTTTGCCCGAACCAATATTTTGATTGGTTTGACGCGACGACACGAGTCTATAGGCGTCTGTTCGTGGATGGAGCCATGAAACGGCGCTCCATCATAAAACGGCAAAAAGTGTTCGATTTTGTTACTGGCAGGGTTACTGTTAGGGTTGAAACTTTTTTACTAATTTTTACGCTAACATACGTATTTTTACGCTTTATTGCGTACGCTTTTTACAGTGTTAAAACGGGTGTAAAAATTAGTTACTTTTTGCATGTATATAAATTAAAACCCTGTTTTAACTATGAAATAGTTATTATTTAAATATCAAAACTTCAATTCTGGCCCCACACATGCTGTAGCATCAATGAAGAAGGTTCCATAAATACATTGAGTCTTTATTACACTTTGCACTGTGCTAAGGCTGATCACGCACTGTACCAGTACAGTGTAGGATTACATACTGTACTAGTACAATCCGTGACTGTACTGAATCATCTACTGTACTACGACATATATATATATATATGTCGTAGTACAACAATGTATTCGAAGTACAGTCACGGATTGTACTAGTACAGTATGTGATCCTACACTGTACTGAACAGTTGCAAGATCAGCCTTGGAAATTACAGTGCAAAACTCAATGTATTTATGGAGCCTTCTTCACTAATGCAACAGCATGTTTGGGGACTGAGTGAAATTTTCAAAATAAGCAGGTGATTGTTCCAATGCCCTGTTAAGAATATTGCATAACAGTTATCTATTTTAGAGGAACTAACTTAAAATGAACTCAACATCGAGCTACGCTACTTTTCCATTCTATGCTTATAATATAAGCATATAACCCTTAAATGCATAACCTGGGTCAACTTGACCCGCCCCCTTGTTTAAACAGCAGTGTATGGTGTAGAATGGCCTGTTATTCGGTGACATTTTCGAAAAAATCGATTTTCAAATTCAATCGGGTTAAAACAATGGAAAATCAATATCTTAGCAGTCATAAAAGCTGCATTGCAGCCTACTCCAGGCCGGTAGTCGGCCGGCCGCCCTCACCCGCTAGTCGAGAGGCTCCCTCTCGTACTGTCTCGTACTAAAATCTTCACTTTGCAGTCAACCATCCAATGTTTTGGACAGTGTTGACGAATGGGATTTCCATGGGACCCCATGGGATGGGATGGGATTAAGATCTCATCCCATACGGAATGGTGGGATTACTAGGGGACAAAATCCTCTTTGATAGTAGAATACCGAAAATTAAATTGAATTTCGACTTTAGACAATTGTTTCAAACCTACAAAAAATTACAAGATGCATCAACATCATTGTGCAGTGTTTGCACGAACCAATATTTTGATTGGTTTGACGCGACGACACAGTCTATAGGCGTCTGTTCGTGGATGGAGCCATGAAACGACGCTCCATCATAAAACGGCAAAAAGTGTTCGATTTTGTTACTGGCGGGGTTACTGTAGGGTTGAAACTTTTTTACTAATTTTTGCGCTAACATACGTAATTTTACACTTTATTGCGTACGCTTTTTACAGTATTAAAACGGGTGTAAAAGTTAGTTACTTTTCATATATATAAATTAAAACCCTGTTTTAACTATGAAATAGTTATTATTTAAATATCAAAACTTCAATTCTGGCCCCACGCATGCTGTAGCATCAATGAAGAAAGGTTCCATAAATACATTGAGTCTTTATTACACTTTGCACTGTGCTAAGGCTGATCACGCACTGTACCAGTACAGTGTAGGATTACATACTGTACTGAAGTACAATCCGTGACTGTACTGAATCATCTACTGTACTACGACATATATATATAT